>JAVTVJ010003140.1:0-10948 GCA_034509425.1 Eopsaltria australis | reverse complement strand
TGGGTCATTTTTGGGTCTTTTTTGGGCAATTTCAGGGGCTATTTTGGAGCCATTTTCGAGCCATTTTTGGATCATTGTTTTGGGCCATTTTTAGGTCAATTTTGGGGCCATTTTTGAGCCATTTCTGTGTCATTTTTTGGGGCTGTTTTAAAGGCTATTTTTGGTGCAATTTCTGGGTCATTTATTGGGGATGTTTTGCATCATTTTACAGCCACTTTTGGGTCATTTTTGGGCCATTTTTGGGGCCCTTTTAGGGCCTTTTTTGGGTCATTTTTGAGCCGTTTGTGGGTCTAGTTTTAGGACTATTTCTGGGTGATTTTCGGAGAGCTTTTGGGCCCGTATTTGGGTCAATTTTTGAGTCATTTTTGGGCGATTTATGGGCCATTTTGGGGTGATTTTGGGTCATTTTTTGGGCTATTTTGGGCCTATTTTTCAGTGATTTATAGGCTGAATTTTGGGTTATTTTACGGCCCATTTTGGCTCATTTTGGAGGCCATTTTTAGGGCCATTTTGGGGCTATTTTTGGGTCAATTTTGGGCCAATTTTTGGGTTATTTTTGGACCATTTTGGGGGCCTTTTAGGGGCTATTTTTAGGGCCTTTAGGGTCTATTTTTTGGGCAATTTTTGGGCCATTTTGGGTCATTTTTAGGTCATTTCTTGGGGCTATTTCGAGCCTTGTTTGGGGTCATTTATAGGGAAATTTTAGACTATTTTATGGGCTAATTTTGAGCTATTTTGTGGGCCATTCTTAGCCATTTTGGGGCCTACGTATGGTGCTATTTTGGGATCATTTTGGGTCATTTTTGTGTTTATCTTCCGCTATTTTTGAGCCATTTTTGGGTAATTTTAGGGCCATTTTGTGTCATTGGCTTAGGGCAATTATTTTTTGGGCCATTTTGGGTGGGGATTTTTAGGCTTTTTGGGCAATTTTTGCTTACTTTTGGGGCTATTCTACCTATTTTGGGTCATTGGTTTAAGGCCATTTTTTAGGGCTATTTTCAGAAGCTATTTTGGGCCCACTTTTGAGTCATTTTTTGGTCATTTTTAGGGCCAGTTTTGGGTCAATTTGGGGCCATTTTTGGGTCATTTTTGAGGCCATTTGGGGCTATTTTTGGGCCATTTTGGGTCATATATGAGGCTATTTTTGGTCGTTGTTTTGGGCCATTTTTGGTCAATTTTGAGGCCATTTTAGAGTCATTTTAGGGGTGAATTTTTGGTCATTTTATGGCCAGTTTTGTAACCATTTTACGGCCATTTTTGGGTCATTTTTGGATAAATGTTAAGGTCTATTTTGGGGTCATTTTTGGGCCAATTTTTGGGTTATTTTTGGACCATTTCTAGCTATTTTTTTTGTCAATTTTAAGGCCATTTTTTGGCGGCTATATTTTGGGTCACTTTTGGGCTAATTTTGGGTCATTTTTGGACCACTTATGGGGCTATTTTTTTTTGTCAATTTTAAATTATTTTAGCTACTTTTGGGTTTTATTTTTTGGGGCTACCTTCGAGCCATTTTGGGCCTATTCTTGGGTCTTTTTTGGCTATTTTCGGGGCTATTTCTTGATTTACTGGGCTATTTCTTGGCCAATTTTTAGCTATATTCGGGGGTATACTGTTGCCATTTTTTGGGCTATTTTATAGCTCCTTCTTGAGTCTTTTTTGGAGTATTTTTTGGTCATTTTTTGGGCTGTTTTTTGGCCATTTTTAGGGGCTATTTTTGGGTCATTTTTGGGGCCATTTCTGGGTCATTTTTAGCTATTTTTAAGCTTTTTGTGTCATTTTGTGTTGGTTTTTGGAGGTATTTTGGGTCTATTTTGGGGCCATTTTTTGTCCAATTTTTACGTCATTTTTGGGTCATTTATGGAGGGATTTTTTGGTCATTTTTTGGTCGTTCATGGGGCCTTTTAGGGGCTATTTTTTGGGCTATTTTTGAGTCATTTTCATGTTATTTTTGCGTCATTTTTTGGTCCATTTTTTGGTCATTTTTTAGGCCATTTTTGGAGACATTTGGGGCCATTTCTGGGCCATTTTTGGGCCATTTTCTGTCATTGTTTTGGATCATTTTTAGATCATTTGTGGGCCATTTTTGGGGTTTTTTTGGGGGCTATTTTTTGGTCATTTTTAGGCTATTTTTGGATCATTCTTGGGTCATCTTTGGGTGTGTTTTTGGATGAATTTTTGGGTATGTTTTGGCAATTTTTAAGCTATTTTGGGGTCACTTTTGGGTCCATTTATGGAGTCATTTTTGGAGTCATTTCTGGGCCATTTTCGGGGCCATTTAGGGCCCATATTTGGGTCAATTTCTGATTCATTTTTTGAGTCTATTTTGGGCTTATTTTTGGGTCATTTTGGGCCATTTTTGGGCTATTTCTTGGTCTTTTTTGCGCCACTATCGGGGCCATTTTTGTGGCCATTTCAGGGCCATTTTTGGGTCATTAACGGGGGAATTTTTGAGGTCATTTTTGGGTCATTTTTGTGGCCTTTTGGGGGCTTTTTTGGGTCATTTCTGGGTCATTTTTGGGTCATCTTTGGGGCTATTTTTGAGTAATTTTTGGGTCGCTTTTGGGGCCTTTTATGGGCTATTTTTGAGTCATCTTTAGGGCCATTTCTGTGCCTTTTTGGGTCATTTTTGGGGCCATTTCTCCATCATTTTTTGGGACATTTGTGTGTACATCCGGGCACTGCGGCGGACATTTTGGTAGTTCACCACTAAGTATGCGCCGCAGTACATCCGCACAGCGGGCGCCATTTTGGTAGTTCTGGGACTAATTCGCGCGATGCGCCGGAAGTGCTACTGGGCACTGCAGCGGCCATTTTGGTAGTTCGGGACCAAGTGCGCATGCGCCGAGTACATCCGGGTACTGCGGCGGCCATTTTGGTAGTTCAAGTCTATTTTGGGCTTAATTTTGGGTCATTTTTGGGTCTTTTTTGGGCAATTTCAGGGGCTATTTTGGAGCCATTTTGGAGCCATTTTTGGATCATTGTTTTGGGCCATTTTTAGGTCAATTTTGGGGCCATTTTTGAGCCATTTCTGGGTCATTTTTTGGGGCTGTTTTAAAGGCTATTTTTGGTGCAATTTCTGGGTCATTTATTGGGGATGTTTTGTATCATTTTACAGCCAATTTTGGGTCATTTTTGGGCCATTTTTGGGGCCCTTTTAGGGCCTTTTTTGGGTCATTTTTGAGCCGTTTTTGGGTCTAGTTTTAGGACTATTTCTGGGTGATTTTCGGAGAGCTTTTGGGCCCGTATTTGGGCCAATTTTTGAGTCATTTTTGGGCGATTTATGGGCCATTTTGGGGTGATTTTTGGGTCATTTTTTGGGCTATTTTGGGCCTATTTTTCAGTGATTTATAGGCGGAATTTTGGGTTATTTTAATGCCCATTTTGGCTCATTTTGGAGGCCATTTTTAGGGCCATTTTGGGGCTATTTTTGGGTCAATTTTGGGCCAATATTTTGGTTATTTTTGGACCATTTTGGGGGCCTTTTAGGGGCTATTTTTAGGGCCTTTTAGGGTCTATTTTTTTGGGTAATTTTGGGCCATTTTAAATATTTTTTAGGTTGGCTTCTTTGGGGCTATTTCTGAGCCTTGTTTAAATACGAGTAGGGAAATTTTAGTCATTTTATGGGCCAATTTGTTTGCTTTTAGGCCATTCTGGGGCCATTTTTAGCCATTTATGTGCTATTTTGGGATCATTTTGGGTCATTTTTGTGTTTATCTTCCTAAGCTATTTTTGAGCCATTTTAGTACCTTAGGGCCATTTTTTTGTACATGTAGGGCAATTATTTTTGGGCCATTTTGGGGTGATTTAGGGCTATTTTGGGTAATTTTTGGAGCCATTTTGGGGCTATTCTGGGCCTATTTTTGTGTCATTTTTAAGGCCATTTTTAGGGCCATTTTCAGAGCCATTTTGGGCCCAATTTTGAGTCATTTTTTGGTCATTTTTAGGGCCAGTTTTGGGTCAATTTGGGGCCATTTTTGGGTCATTTTTGATGCCATTTTGGGGCTATTTTTGGGCCAATTTTGGTCATATATGAGGCTATTTTTGGTCGTTGTTTTGGGCCATTTTTGGTCAATTTTGAGGCCATTTTAGAGTCATTTTTGGGGTGAATTTTTGGTCATTTTATGGCCAGTTTTGTAACCATTTTACGGCTATTTTTGGGTCATTTTTGGATAAATGTTAAGGTCTATTTTGGGGTCATTTTTGGGCCAATTTTTGGGTTATTTTTGGACCATTTCTGGGGCCATATTTTTGTCAATTTTGCGGCCATTTTTGCGGCCATTTTTGGGTCACTTTTGGGCCAATTTTTGAGTCATTTTTGGACCACTTATGGGGCCATTTTTTTTGTCAATTTTGGACTATTTTGGGGCCACTTTGGGGTTCATTTTTGGGGCCACCTTCGGAGCCATTTTGGGCCCATTCTTGGGTCTTTTTTTGGTCATTTTCAAATAGTTTCTGCTACTCCATTTTCGGGCTATTTCTCTTGGCTAGTTTTGGGCTAAGTATTCGGGGTATATCGCTACATTTTTAATACGAGGCCCTTCTTGAGTCTTTTTTGGGATATTTTTTTGGTCATTTTTGGGCTGTTTTTTGGTCATTTTTAGGGCTATTTTTTGGGTCATTTTTGGGCCATTTCTGGGTCATTTTTGGGGCTATTTTTAAGCTTTTTTGTGTCATTTTCAGGTTATTTTTGGAGGTATTTTTGGGTCTATTTTTGGGCCATTTTTTGTCCAATTTTTACGTCATTTTTGGGTCATTTATGGAGGGATTTTTTGGTCATTTTTTTGTCGTTCATGGGGCCTTTTAGGGGCTATTTTTTGGGCTATTTTTGAGTCATTTTCATGTTATTTTTTTTGCGCTATTTTTGGTCCATTTTTTGGTCATTTTTAGGCTATTTTTGAGACATTTAAAGCCATTTTTTGGGCTATATTTTTTCTGTCATTGTTTTGATCATTTTTTAGATCATTTGTGGGCCATTTTTGGGTTTTTTGGGGCTATTTTTTGGTCATTTAGGCTATTTTGGATCATTCTTGGTCATCTTTTGGGTGTGTTTTGGATGAATTTTTGGGTATGTTTTGGGCAATTTTAAGTTATTTTGGGTCACTTTTGGGTCCATTTATGAGCCATTTTTGAGTCATTTCTAAGCTATTTTCGGGGCCATTTAGGGCCCATATTTGCCACACTTCTGATTCATTTTTGAGTCTATTTTGGCTTATTTTGGGTCATTTTGGGGCCATTTTTTGCTATTTCTTGGTCTTTTTATGCCACTATCAAGCATTTTTTGTGGCTATTTCAGGGCCATTTTTGGGTCATTTACGGGGGAATTTTTGAGGTCATTTTTGGGTCATTTTTGTGGCCTTTTGGGGGCTTTTTTGGGTCATTTCTGGGTCATTTTTGGGTCATCTTTGGGGCTATTTTTGAGTAATTTTTGGGTCGTTTTTGGGGCCTTTTATGGGCTATTTTTGAGTCATCTTTAGGGCTATTTCTGTGCCTTTTTGGGTCATTTTTGGGGCCATTTCTCCATCATTTTTGGGGACATTTGTGTGTATATCCGGGCACTGCGGCGGCCATTTTGGTAGTTCGGGACCAAGTGCGCATGCGCCGAGTACATCCGGGCACTGCGGCGGCCATTTTGGTCGTTCGGGACCAAGTGCGCATGCGCCGAGTACATCCGGGTACCGCGGCGGCCATTTTGGTATTTCGGGACCAAGTGCGCATGCGCGGAGTGTCCGGGGTACTGCGGGCGTGCTATTTTGTGTTCGAAATTATTTTGGGCTTAATTTTGGTCATTTTTGGGTCTTTTTTGGGCAATTTCAGGGGCTATTTTGGAGCCATTTTTGAGCCATTTTTGGATCATTGTTTTGGGCCATTTTTAGGTCAATTTTGGGGCCATTTTTGAGCCATTTCTGGGTCATTTTTTGGGGCTGTTTTAAAGGCTATTTTTGGTGCAATTTCTGGGTCATTTATTGGGGATGTTTTGCATCATTTTACAGCCAATTTTGGGTCATTTTTGGGCCATTTTTGGGGCCCTTTTAGGGCCTTTTTTGGGTCATTTTTGAGCCGTTTTTGGGTCTAGTTTTAGGACTATTTCTGGGTGATTTTCGGAGAGCTTTTGGGCCCGTATTTGGGTCAATTTTTGAGTCATTTTTGGGCGATTTATGGGCCATTTTGGGGTGATTTTTGGGTCATTTTTTGGGCTATTTTGGGCCTATTTTTCAGTGATTTATAGGCGGAATTTTGGGTTATTTTACGGCCCATTTTGGCTCATTTTGGAGGCCATTTTTAGGGCCATTTTGGGGCTATTTTTGGGTCAATTTTGGGCCAATTTTTGGGTTATTTTTTGGACCATTTTGGGGGCCTTTTAGGGGCTATTTTTAGGGCCTTTTAGGGTCTATTTTTTGGGCAATTTTTGGGCCATTTTGGGTCATTTTTAGGTCATTTCTTGGGGCTATTTCGAGCCTTGTTTGGGGTCATTTATAGGGGAAATTTTAGATCATTTTATGGCCAATTTTGAGTCATTTTTAGGGCCATTCTTGGGGCCATTTTGGGGCCATTTATGGTGCTATTTTGGGATCATTTTGGGTCATTTTTGTGTTTATCTTTCCGTCATTTTTGAGCCATTTTTGGGTAATTTTAGGGCCATTTTTGTGTCATTTAGGGCACTATTTTTGGGCCATTTTGGGGTGATTTTTAGGGCTATTTTTGGGTAATTTTTGAGCCATTTTTGGGGCTATTCTGGGCCTATTTTTGGGTCATTTTTAAGGCCATTTTTAGGGCCATTTTCAGAGCCATTTTGGGCCCACTTTTGAGTCATTTTTTGGTCATTTTTAGGGCCAGTTTTGGGTCAATTTGGGGCCATTTTTGGGTCATTTTTGAGGCCATTTTGGGGCTATTTTTGGGCCATTTTGGGTCGTATATGAGGCTATTTTTGGTCGTTGTTTTGGGCCATTTTTGGTCAATTTTGAGGCCATTTTAGAGTCATTTTGGGGGTGAATTTTTGGTCATTTTATGGCCAGTTTTGTAACCATTTTACGGCCATTTTTGGGTCATTTTTGGATAAATGTTAAGGTCTATTTTGGGGTCATTTTTGGGCCAATTTTTGGGTTATTTTTGGACCATTTCTGGGGCCATTTTTTTTGTCAATTTTGGCGCCATTTTGGCGTGCTATTTTGGGTCACTTTTTGGGCCAATTTGGGTTTTGGACCACTTATGGGGCCATTTTTTTGTCATTTTGGGACTATTTTGGGGCCACTTTGGGGTTCATTTTTGGGGCCACCTTCGGAGCCATTTTGGGCCCATTCTTGGGTCTTTTTTTGGTCATTTTCGGGGCCATTTCTGATTCATTTTCGGGGCCATTTCTTGGCCAATTTTGGGGCCATATTCGGGGGCATATCGTTGCCATTTTTTGGGTCATTTATGGGCCCTTCTTGAGTCTTTTTTGGGATATTTTTTTGGTCATTTTTTGGGCTGTTTTTTGGTCATTTTTTAGGGCTATTTTTGGCTATTTTTGGGCCATTTCTGGGTCATTTTTTAAATGGCCAGTTTTTTTGTGTCATTTTCAGGTTATTTTTGGAGGTATTTTGGGTCTATTTTTGGGCCATTTTTTTGTCCAATTTTTACGTCATTTTTGGGTCATTTATGGAGGGATTTTTTGGTCATTTTTTGGTCGTTCATGGGGCCTTTTAGGGGCTATTTTTTGGGCTATTTTTGAGTCATTTTCATGTTATTTTTGCGTCATTTTTTGGTCCATTTTTTGGTCATTTTTTAGGCCATTTTTGGAGACATTTGGGGCCATTTCTGGGCCATTTTTGGGCCATTTTTCTGTCATTGTTTTGGATCATTTTTAGATCATTTGTGGGCCATTTTTGGGGTTTTTTTGGGGGCTATTTTTTGTTAAATTTTAGGCTATTTTTGTATCATTCTTGGGTCATCTTTGGGTGTGTTTTTGGATGAATTTTTGGGCATGTTTTGTCAATTTTTAAGCTATTTTTGGGTCACTTTTGGGTCCATTTATGGAGTCATTTTTGGAGTCATTTCTGGGCCATTTTCGGGGCCATTTAGGGCCCATATTTGGTTCAATTTCTGATTCATTTTTTGAGTCTATTTTGGGCTTATTTTTGGTTCATTTTTGGGCCATTTTTGGGCTATTTCTTGGTCTTTTTTGCGCCACTATCGGGGCCATTTTTGTGGCCATTTCAGGGCCATTTTTGGGTCATTTACGGGGGAATTTTTGAGGTCATTTTTGGGTCATTTTTGTGGCCTTTTGGGGGCTTTTTTGGGTCATTTCTGGGTCATTTTTGGGTCATCTTTGGGGCTATTTTTGAGTAATTTTTGGGTCGTTTTTGGGGCCTTTTATGGGCTATTTTTGAGTCATCTTTAGGGCCATTTCTGTGCCTTTTTGGGTCATTTTTGGGGCCATTTCTCCATCATTTTTGGGGACATTTGTGTGTACATCCGGCACTGCGGCGGCCATTTTGGTAGTTCGGGACCAAGTGCGCATGCGCCGAGTACATCCGGGCACTGCGGCGGCCATTTTGGTAGTTCGGGCTTACTGAGCATGCGCGGAGTACATCCGGGTCCTGCGGCGGCTATTTTGGTAATTCAGGGCCTACTGAGCATGCGCGGAGTACATCCGGGTACTGCGGCGGCCATTTTGGTAGTTCGAGTCTATTTTGGGCTTAATTTGGGTCATTTTTGGGTCTTTTTTGGGCAATTTCAGGGGCTATTTTGGAGCCATTTTTGAGCCATTTTTGGATCATTGTTTTGGGCCATTTTTAGGTCAATTTTGGGGCCATTTTTGAGCCATTTCTGGGTCATTTTTTGGGGCTGTTTTTAAGGCTATTTTTGGTGCAATTTCTGGGTCATTTATTGGGGATGTTTTGCATCATTTTACAGCCAATTTTGGGTCATTTTTGGGCCATTTTTGGGGCCCTTTTAGGGCCTTTTTTGGGTCATTTTTGAGCCGTTTTTGGGTCTAGTTTTAGGACTATTTCTGGGTGATTTTCGGAGAGCTTTTGGGCCCGTATTTGGGTCAATTTTTGAGTCATTTTTGGGCGATTTATGGGCCATTTTGGGGTGATTTTTGGGTCATTTTTTGGGCTATTTTGTGCCTATTTTTCAGTGATTTATAGGCGGAATTTAGGGTTATTTTACGGCCCATTTTGGCTCATTTTGGAGGCCATTTTTAGGGCCATTTTGGGGCTATTTTTGGGTCAATTTTGGGCCAATTTTTGGGTTATTTTTGGACCATTTTGGGGGCCTTTTAGGGGCTATTTTTAGGGCCTTTTAGGGTCTATTTTTTGGGCAATTTTTTGGCCATTTTGGGTCATTTTTAGGTCATTTCTTTGGGCTATTTCGAGCCTTGTTTGGGGTCATTTATAGGGGAAATTTTAGATCATTTTATGGCCAATTTTGAGTCATTTTTAGGGCCATTCTTGGGGCCATTTTTGGGGCCATTTATGTTGCTATTTTGGGATCATTTTTGGTCATTTTTGTGTTTATCTTTCCGTCATTTTTGAGCCATTGTGGGTAATTTTTTCAGGCCATTTTATGTGTCATTTAGGGCACTATTTTTGGGCCATTTGGGTGATTTTTAGAGCTATTTTTGGTAATTTTGAGAGCCATTTTTGGGGCTATTCTGGGCCTAATTTTTTGGGTATTAAGGCCATTTTTAGGGCCATTTTACAGAAGCCATTGGCCCCCACTTTTGAGTCATTTTTTGTCATTTTTTAGGCCAGTTTGGGTCAATTCTGGGCATTTTGGGTCATTTTTGAGGCCATTTTGGGGCTATTTTTGGGCCATTTTGGGTCATATATGAGGCTATTTTTGGTCGTTGTTTTGGGCCATTTTTGGTCAATTTTGAGGCCATTTTAGAGTCATTTTTGGGGTGAATTTTTGGTCAATTTATGGCCAGTTTTGTAACCATTTTACGGCCATTTTTGGGTCATTTTTGGATAAATGTTAAGGTCTATTTTGGGGTCATTTTTGGGCCAATTTTTGGGTTATTTTTGGACCATTTCTGTGGCCATTTTTTTGTCAATTTTGCGGCCATTTTTGCGTCCATTTTTGGGTCACTTTTGGGCCAATTTTTGGGTCATTTTTGGACCACTTATGGGGCCATTTTTTTGTCAATTTTGGACAATTTTGGGGCCACTTTGGGGTTCATTTTTGGGGCCACCTTCGGAGCCATTTTGGGCCCATTCTTGGGTCTTTTTTTGGTCATTTTCGGGGCCATTTCTGATTCATTTTCGGGGCCATTTCTTGGCCAATTTTGGGGCCATATTCGGGCGCATATCGTTGCCATTTTTTGGGTCATTTATGGGCCCTTCTTGAGTCTTTTTTGGGATATTTTTTTGGTCATTTTTGGGCTGTTTTTTGGTCATTTTTAGGGCTATTTTTGGGTCATTTTTGGGCCATTTCTGGGTCATTTTTGGGGCTATTTTTAAGCTTTTTTGTGTCATTTTCAGGTTATTTTTGGAGGTATTTTGGGTCTATTTTTGGGCCATTTTTTGTCCATTTTTTACGTCATTTTTGGGTCATTTATGGAGGGATTTTTTGGTCATTTTTTGGTCGTTCATGGGGCCTTTTAGGGGCTATTTTTTTGGCTATTTTTGAGTCATTTTCATGTTATTTTTGCTTCATTTTTTGGTCCATTTTTTGGTCATTTTTTAGGCCATTTTTGGAGACATTTGGGGCCATTTCTGGGCCATTTTTGGGCCATTTTTCTGTCATTGTTTTGGATCATTTTTAGATCATTTGTGGGCCATTTTTGGGGTTTTTTTGGGGGCTATTTTTTGGTCATTTTTAGGCTATTTGTGGATCATTCTTGGGTCATCTGTGGGTGTGTTTTTGGATGAATTTTTGGGCATGTTTTGGCAATTTTTAAGCTATTTTGGGGTCACTTTTGGGTCCATTTATGGAGTCATTTTTGGAGTCATTTCTGGGCCATTTT
>JAVTVJ010003139.1:0-15758 GCA_034509425.1 Eopsaltria australis | reverse complement strand
TTTTTATCCCAAAACTCATCCCTGTCGAGTTCCAACCTTGACTTTTCCATCCAACGTTGACTTTTTCACCCAATTGGGACGTTTTTATCCCAAAAATTCACCCCCATTGACAAAACTCTTCCGGTTTGTCCAACGGGGGCATTTTTATCCCAAAATTTGTCCCTGTTGAGGGCCAATATTGACTTTTTCACCCAACGTTGACTTTTCCGTCCAATTGGATCGTTTTTATCCCAAAACTCATCCCTGTTGAGATCCAACCTTGATTTTTCCATCCAGCGTTGACTTTTTTACCCAAATGGAGCGTTTTTATCCCAAAATTCATCCCCATTGACCAAAATCTTGGGGTTTGGTCCAACGGGGGCGTTTTATCTCAAAATTTGTCCCATTGATGTTGAACATTGACTTTTCCACCCAACACTGACTTTTCCACCCAATTGGGGCATTTTTATCACAAATCCATCGTCATTGATGCCCAACTTTGACTTTTCTACCCAAATGGAGCGTTTTTATCCCAAATTCATCCCCATTGACCAAAGTCGTGGGTTTTGATCCAACGGCGGCGTTTTTATCCCAAAATTTGTCCCATTGATGTTGAACCTTGACTTTTCCACCCAACATTGCCTTTTCCACCCAACTGGTTTTACAGCCAATCATCCCATTGAGGTCCAACATTGACTTTTCCCATACATTTAGGGGTTTTTACCCCAAAATCTTCCCCATTGACCAATCTTGGTTTGGTTCCAAAGGGAGCGTTTTTATCCGAAATTTGACCCTGATGTTGAAATCTTGGCTTTTCCACCCAACTGGGCATTTTATTCCAAATCCATCCTCGTTGATGTCCGACGTTGACTTTTCTACCCAATTTGGGCGTTTTTATCCTAAAATTTGTCCCCATTGAAGTCCAATATTGGCTTTTCCACCCAAAGTTGACTTTTCCGTCCAATTGGAGCGTTTTTATCCCAAAACTCATCCCTGTTGAGATCCAACCTTGACTTTTCCATCCAACGTTGACTTTTTTACCCAACTGGAGCGTTTTTATTCCAAATTTCATCCCCATTGACCAAAATCTTGGGGTTTGGTCCAACGGGGGCGTTTTTATCTCAAAATTTCTCCCATTGATGTTGAACAATTACTTTTCCACCCAACATTGGCTTTCCCACCCAATTGGGGCATTTTTATCACAAATCCATCCTCATTGATGCCCAACTTTGACTTTTCTACCCAATTGGAGCATTTTTATCCCCAAATTCATCCCCATTGGCCAAAGTCGTGGGTTTTGGTCCAACGGGGGCGTTTTTATCCCAAAATTTGTCCCATTGATGTTGAACCTTGACTTTTCCACCCAACATTGGCTTTTCCACCCAACTGGGCCTTTTCACCCCAAATTCATCCCCATTGAGGTCCAACATTGACTTTTCCATACAATTAGGAATTTTTTACCCCAAAATTCTTCCCCATTGACCAAAATCTTGGGGTTTGGTCCAAAGGGAGCATTTTTATCCCGAAATTTGTCCCATTGATGTTGAATCTTGACTTTTCCACCCAACTGGGTGTTTTTATCCAAAAATCCACCCCCCTTTGAGGCCCAGCGTTGTCTTTTCCACCCAACTTGGCATTTTTATTCCAAATCCATCCTCGTTGATGTCCGACGTTGACTTTTCTACCCAATTGGGGCGTTTTTATCCTAAAATTTGTCCCCATTGAAGTCCAATATTGGCTTTTCCACCCAACGTTGACTTTCCGTCCAATTGGAGCGTTTTTATCCCAAAACTCATCCCTGTTGAGATCCAACCTTGACTTTTTTATCCAACGTTGACTTTTTCACCCAATTGGGACGTTTTTATCCCAAAATTTCATCCCCATTGACCAAACTCTTCCGGTTTGGTCCAACGGGGGCGTTTTTATCCCAAAATTTGTCCCCGTTGAGGTCCAATATTGACTTTTTCAACCAACGTTGACTTTTCCATCCAATTGGGCATTTTATCACAATCCTCTCATAAACTTAACGTTGACTTATCATACCCAATTAGAGCATTTTTATCCCCAAAATTCATCCCCATTACCAAAGTCGTAGGTTTATATCCAACGGGGGCGTTTTATCACCAAAATTGTCCACATGATGTGAACTTGACTTTTCCACCCAACATTGGCTTTCCACCCAACTGAGGCCTTTTTACCCAAATTCATGCCCCATTAGACCGGTCAACATGACTTTCCCATACAATTAAAGGCGTTTTAACCTAAAATTCATTCCCATTGGACCAAAATCTTGGATTTGGTCCAACGGGTGGCGTTTTTATCTCAAAATTTTGTCCCATTTGATGTTAACATTGAATTTTCCGCCCAACACTGACTTTCCACCCAATTTGGGCATTTTTATCACAAATCCATCCTCTTTGATGCCCTACTTTGACTTTTCTACCCAATTGGAGCGTTTTTATCCCAAAATTCATCTTCATTGACCAAAGTCGTGGGTTTTGATCCAACGGGGGCGTTTTTATCCCAAAATTTGTCCCATTGATGTTGAACCATGACTTTTCCACCCAACATTGGCTTTTCCACCCAACTGGGCCTTTTTACCCCAAATTCATCCCCATTGAGGTCCAACATTGACTTTCCCCTACAATTAGGCAGTTTTTACCCCAAAATTCTTCCCCATTGACCAAAATCTTGGGGTTTGGTCCAAAGCGAGCATTTTATCCCAAAATTTGTCCCATTGACATTGAACTATGACTTTTCCACCCAACCTTCGCTTTCCCACCCAACTGTGCCTTTTTACCCAAAAATTCATCCTTGTTGATTTCCAACCTTGACTTTTCTACCCAATTGGAGCATTTTTACCCCAAAATTCTTCCCCATTGACCAAAATGTTGGGGTTTGGTCCAACGGGGGCGGTTTTATCCCGAAATTTGTCCCCATTGACGTCCAATATTGGCTTTTCCAACTAATGTTGAGTCTTCCGTCCAATTGGAGCGCTTTTATCCCAAAACTCACCCCTGTTGAGTTCCAACCTTGACTTTTCCATCCAACGTTGACTTTTTCACCCAATTGGGGCGTTTTCATCCCAAAATTCACCCCCATTGACCAAAATGTTGGGGTTTGGTAGGATGGTTGCGTTTTTATCCTAAAAATTTGTCCCCATTGAGGTCCAATATTGAGTTTTCCACCCAACGTTGACTTTTCCATCCAATTGGAGCGTTTTTATCCCAAAACTCATCCCTGTTGAGATCCAACCTTGATTTTTCCATCCAGCGTTGACTTTTTCCCCCAATTGGAGCGTTTTTATCCCAAAATTCATCCCCATTGACCAAAGTCGTGGGTTTTGATCCAACGGGGGCGTTTTTATCCCAGAATTTGTCCCATTGATGTTGAACCTTGACTTTTCCACCCAACATTGGCTTTTCCACCCAACTGGGCCTTTTTACCCCCAATTCATCCCCATTGAGGTCCAACATTGACTTTTCCATACAATTAGGCAGTTTTTACCCCAAAATTCTTCCCCATTGACCAAAATCTTGCGGTTTGGTCCAAAGCGAGCGTTTTTATCCCAAAATTTGTCCCATTGACATTGAACTATGATTTTTCCACCCAACCTTCGCTTTCCCACCCAACTGGGCCTTTTTACCCAAAAATCCATCCTTGTTGATTTCCAACCTTGACTTTTCTACCCAATTGGAGCATTTTTACCCCAAAATTCTTCCCCATTGACCAAAATGTTGGGGTTTGGTCCAACGGGGGCAGTTTTATCCCGAAATTTGTCCCCATTGACGTCCAATATTGGCTTTTCCAACTAATGTTGAATCTTCCATCCAATTAGCCTTTTATCCCAAATCATCCCTGTGAGTTCCACCTTGACTTCCCATTCCAAAACGTTGAAATTTTCACCCAATTGGGCGTTTCATCCCAAATTCACCCCCATGACCAAAATCTTGTTGTAGGATGGGGCGTATCCTAAAATTTCCCCATTGAGTCCAATTTGGCTTCCACCCAACGTTACTTTTCCATCCAATGAGTCTTTTTATCCCAAAAATTCATCCCTTTGAGATCCAACCTTTTGATTTTTCCATTCCAGCGTTGACTTTTCCCCAGGAGCGTTTCATACCAAATTCATCCCCATTGACCAAAGTCGATGGGTTTTATCCAATGGGCTTTTATCCCCAAAATTTGTCCCATTAATGTTGAACCTTGACTTTTCCACCCAACATTGGCTTTTCCACCCAACTGGGCCTTTTTACCCCAAATTCATCCCCATTGAGGTCCAACATTGACTTTTCCATACAATTAAGGAGTTTTTACCCCAAAATTCTTCCCCATTGACCAAAATCTTGGGGTTTGGTCCAAAGCGAGCGTTTTTATCCTAAAATTTGTCCCATTGACATTGAACTATGACCTTTCCACCCAACATTGGCTTTCCCACCCAACTGGGCCTTTTTACCCAAAATTCATCCTTGTTGATTTCCAACCTTGACTTTTCTACCCAATTGGAGCATTTTTACCCCAAAATTCTCCCCATTGACCAAAATGTTGGGTTTGTCCAAGAGGGCGTTTTATCCCAAAATTGTCCCCATGAGGTCCAATATTGGTTTCCAACCATGTTGAATCTTCCGTCCAATTGGAGGCTTATCCCAAAACTCATCCCTGTTGAGTTCCAACCTGACTTTCCATCCAACGTTGACTTTTTCACCCATTGGGGCGTTTTTCATCCCAAAATTCACCCCCATGACCAAATCTTGTTTGTAGATGGGGGCTTTTATCCTAAAATTTCCCATTATGAGTCAAATATTAGTTTCCATCCAGCGTTGACTTTTTCACCCAAATGGAGCGTTTTTTATCCCAAAATTCATCCCCATTGACCAAAATCTTGGGGTTTGGTCCAACGGGGGCGTTTTTATCTCAAAATTTGTCCCATTGATGTTGAACATTGAATTTTCCACCCAACACTGACTTTTCCGCCCAAATGGGGCATTTTTATCACAAATCCATCCTCATTGAAGCCCGACGTTTAATTTTCTAACCAATTGGAGCATTTTTATCCCCAAATTCATCCCCATTGACCAAAGTGTGGGTTTGATTCACGGGGCGTTTTTATCCCAAAATGTCCCATTGATGTTGACCTGACTTTTCCACCACATTGGCTTCACCCAACGGGCCTTTTTTACCCCAATTCATCCCCATTTGAGTCCAACATGACTTTTCCAACAATTAGGAGTTTTACCCCAAAATTCTCCCATACCAAACTTGTTTTGGTCCCAAAAAGGAGCGTTTTATCCGGAAATTTCCCATGACATTGAACAAGTACTTCCACCCAACATGGCTTTCCCACCAATTGGGGCATTTTATCACAATCCATCCTCATTTGATGCCCAACTGACTTTTACCAATTGGAGCGTTTCCAAAATTCATCTTCATGACCAAAGTCGTGGGTTTGATCCAACGGGGACGTTTTTATCCCAAAATTCGTCCCATTGATGTTGAACCTTGACTTTTCCACCCAACATTGGCTTTTCCACCCAACTGGGCCTTTTTACCCCAAATTCATCCCCATTGAGGTCCAACATTGACTTTTCCATACAATTAGGGAGTTTTTACCCCAAAATTCTTCCCCATTGACCAAAATCTTGGGGTTTGGTCCAAAGGGAGCGTTTTATCCCGAAATTTGTCCCATTGATGTTGAATCTTGACTTTTCCACCCAACTGGGTGTTTTTATCCAAAAATCCATCCCCCTTGAGGCCCAGCGTTGTCTTTTCCACCCAACTGGGCATTTTTATTCCAAATCCATCCTCGTTGATGTCCGGCGTTGACTTTTCTACCCAATTGGGGCGTTTTTATCCTAAAATTTGTCCCCATGGAAGTCCAATAATGGCTTTTCCACCCAAAGGTGACTTTTCCGTCCAATTGGAGCGTTTTTATCCCAAAACTCATCCCTGTTGAGTTCCAACCTTGACTTTTTTATCCCAACGTGAACTTTTTCACCCAATTGGGGTGTTTTTATCCCAAGATTAACCTCCATTGACCAAAATGTTGGGGTTTGGTCCAACGAGGGCCTTTTTATCCCAAAATTTGTCCCCATTGAGGTCCAATATTGGCTTTTCCACCCCATGTTGAATTTTCCGTCCAATTGGAGCGGTTTTATCCCAAAACTCATCCCTGTTGAGTTCCAACCTTGACTTTTCCATCCAACGTTGACTTTTTCACCCAATTGGGGTGTTTTTATCCCAAGATTAACCCCCATTGACCAAAATCTTAGGTTTTGGTGGTATGGGGGAGTTTTTATCCCAAAATTTGTCCCCATTGAGGTCCAATATTGACTTTTCCACCCA
Organism: Eopsaltria australis; assembly: GCA_034509425.1. Lineage (NCBI taxonomy): Eukaryota > Metazoa > Chordata > Aves > Passeriformes > Petroicidae > Eopsaltria > Eopsaltria australis. Next base: position 9,437 of record JAVTVJ010003139.1, on the reverse strand, counting down.
ACACTGACTTTTCCACCCAATTGGGCATTTTTATCACAAATCCATCCTCATTGATGCCCGAAGTTGACTTTTCTACCCAATTGGAGCATTTTTATCCCCAAATTCATCCCCATTGGCCAAAGTCGTGGGTTTTGATCCAACCGGGGCGTTTTTATCCCAAAATTTGTCCCATTGATGTTGAACCTTGACTTTTCCACCCAACATTGGCTTTTCCACCCAACTGGGCCTTTTTACCCCAAATTCATCCCCATTGAGGTCGAACATTGACTTTCCCATACAATTAGGGAGTTTTTACCCCAAAATCCTTCCCCATTGACCAAAATGTTGGGGTTTGGTCCAACGGGGGCGGTTTTATCCCGAAATTTGTCCCCATTGACGTCCAATATTGGCTTTTCCAACTAATGTTGAGTCTTCCGTCCAATTGGAGCGCTTTTATCCCAAAACTCATCCCTGTTGAGTTCCAACCTTGACTTTTCCATCCAACGTTGACTTTTTCACCCAATTGGGGCGTTTTCATCCCAAAATTCACCCCCAATGACCAAAATCTTGGGTTTTTGTAGGATGGGGCGTTTATCCTAAAATTGTCCATGAGGTCCAAATTGGCTTCCACCCAACGTGACTTTTCATCCAATTGCGAGCGTTTTATCCCAAAACTCCATCACCTGTGAGATCCAACCTTATTTCCATCCAGCGTTGACTTTTGCAACCCCAATTGGATATCCAAATTCATCCCCATTGACCAAAGTCGTGGGTTTTGATCCAACGGCGGCGTTTTTATCCCAAAATTTGTCCCATTGATGTTGAACCTTGACTTTTCCACCCAACATTGGCTTTTCCACCCAACTGGGCCTTTTTACCCCAAATTCATCCCCATTTAGGTCCAACATTGACTTTTCCATACAATTAGGGAGTTTTTACCCCAAAATTCTTCCCCATTGACCAAAATCTTGGGGTTTGGTCCAAAGGGAGCGTTTTTATCCCAAAATTTGTCCCATTGACATTGAACTATGACTTTTCCACCCAACCTTCGCTTTCCCACCCAACTGGGCCTTTTTATTCAAAATTCATCCTGGTTGATTTCCAACCTTGACTTTTTCACCCAATTGGAGCATTTTTACCCCAAAATTCTTCCCCATTGACCAAAATGTTGGGGTTTGGTCCAACGGGGGCGTTTTTATCCCGAAATTTGTCCCCATTGAGGTCCAATATTGGCTATTCCAACAAATGTTGAATCTTCCGTCCAATTGGAGCGCTTTTATCCCAAAACTCATCCCTGTTGAGTTCCAACCTTGACTTTTCCATCCAACGTTGACTTTTTCACCCAATTGGGGCGTTTTCATACCAAAATTCACCCGCATTGACCAAAATCTTGGGTTTTGGTAGGATGGGGGCGTTTTTATCCTAAAATTTGTCCCCATTGAGGTCCAATATTGAGTTTTCCACCCAACGTTGACTTTTCAATCCAATTGGAGCGTTTTTATCCCAGAATTCATCCCCATTGACCAAAATATTGGGGTTTGGTCCAACGGGGGCGTTTTTATCTCAAAATTTGTCCCATTGATGTTGAACATTGACCTTTCCACCCAACACTGACTTTTGCACCCAATTGGGGCATTTTTATCACAAATTCATTCTGATAAACTTAACGTTTACTTTTCTACCCAATTGGAGCATTTTTATCCCCAAATTCATCCCCATTGACCAAAGTTGTGGGTTTTGATTCCACGGGGGCGTTTTTATCCAAAAATTTGTCCCATTGATGTTGGACCTTGACTTTTCCACCCAACATTGGCTTTTCCACCCAACTGGGCCTTTTTACCCCAAATTCATCCCCATTGAGGTCCAACATTGACTTTTCCATACAATTAGGGAGTTTTTACCCCAAAATTCATCCCCATTGACCAAAATCTTGGGGTTTGGTCCAACGGGAGCGTTTTTATCCCGAAGATTTTCCCATTGATGTTGAACATTGAATTTTCCACCCAACATTGGCTTTCCCAACCAATTGGGGCATTTTTAGCACAAATCCATCCTCATTGATGCCCAACTTTGACTTTTCTACCCAATTGGAGCGTTTTTATCCCAAAATTCATCCCATTGACCAAAGTCGTGGGTTTTGATCCAACGGGGGCGTTTTTATCCCAAAATTTGTCCCATTGATGTTGAACCTTGACTTTTCCACCCAACATTGGCTTTTCCACCCAACTGGGCCTTTTTACCCCAATTCATCCCCATTGAGGTCCAACATTGACTTTTCCATACAATTAGGGAGTTTTTACCCCAAAATTCTTCCCCATTGACCAAAATCTTGGGGTTTGGTCCAAAGGGAGCGTTTTATCCCGAAATTTGTCCCATTGATGTTGAATCTTGACTTTTCCACCCAACTGGGTGTTTTTATCCAAAAATCCATCCCCCTTGAGGCCCAGCTTTGGCTTTTCCACCCAACTGGGCATTTTTATTCCAAATCCATCCTCGTTGATGTCCTACGTTGACTTTTCTACCCAATTGGGGCGTTTTTATCCTAAAATTTGTCCCCATGGAAGTCCAGTATTGGCTTTCCACCCAAAGATGTTCGTCCAATTGAGCGTTTATCCCAAAACTCATCCCTGTTGAGATCCAACCTTGACTTTTTTCCAACGTTGACTTTTTCACCCATTGGGACGTTTTGTTATCCCAAAAATTCTCCCCATTGAACCAAATCTTCCGGTTTGTCCAACGGGGCGTTTTTTATCCCAAAATTTGTCCCCATTGAGTCCATAGACTTTTTCAAACCAAAGTTTACTTCATCATTGGAGCGTTTTATCCCAAAACTCATCCCTGTCGAGTTCCAACCTTGACTTTTCCATCCAACGTCTACTTTTTCACCCAAATGAAGCGTTTTTATCCCAAAATTCATCCCCATTGACCAAAATCTTGGGGTTTGGTCCAACGGGGGCGTTTTTATCTCAAAATTTCTCCCATTGATGTTGAACTTTGAATTTTCCACCCAACACTGACTTTTCCACCCAATTGGGGCATTTTTATCACAAATCCATCCTCATTGAAGCCCGACGTTTAATTTTCTACCCAATTGGAGCATTTTTATCCAAAAATTCATCCCCATTGACCAAAGTCGTGGGTTTTGATCCAACGGGGGCGTTTTTATCCCAAAATTTGTCCCATTGATGTTGAACCTTGACTTTTCCACCCAACATTGGCGTTTCCACCCCACTGGGCCTTTTTACCCCCAATTCATCCCCATTGAGGTCCAACATTGACTTTTCCATACAATTAGGGAGTTTTTACCCCAAAATTCTTCCCATTGACCAAAATCTTGGGGTTTGGTCCAAAGGGAGCGTTTTTATCCCGAAATTTGTCCCATTGATGTTGAATCTTGACTTTTCCACCCAACTGGGTGTTTTTATCCAAAAATCCATCCCCCTTGAGGCCCAGCGTTGGCTTTTCCACCAACTGGGCATTTTTATTCCAAATCCATCCTCGTTGATGTCCGACGTTGACTTTTCTACCCAATTGGGGCGTTTTTATCCTAAAATTTGTCCCCATTGAAGTCCAATATTGGCTTTTCCACCCAACGTTGACTTTTCCGTCCAATTGGAGCGTTTTTATCCCAAAACTCATCCCTGTTTAGATCCAACCTTGAGTTTTTTATCCAACGTTGACTTTTTCACCCAGTTGGGACGTTTTTATCCCAAAAATTCATCCCCATTGACCAAACTCTTCCGGTTTGGTCCAACTGGAGCGTTTTTATCCCAAAATTTGTCCCCGTTGAGGTCAAATATTGACTTTTTCAACCAACGTTGATTTTCCATCCAATTGGAGCGTTTTTAGTCCCAACTCGGTCCTGTTTGAGATCCAACTTGATTTTTCCATCCAGCGTTGACTTTTTACCAACAAATGGAGCGTTTTTATCCAAATTCATCCATTGCAAAAATCTTGGGGGTTTGGTCTAACGGGGCGTTTTTATCTCAAATTTGTCCATTGATGTTGAACATTGACTTTTCCACCCAACAATGACTTTTCCACCCAATTGGGGCATTTTTATCACAATCCATCCTCATTGATGCCCAACTTTGACTTTTCTACCCAATTGGAGCATTTTTATCCCCAAATTCATCCCCATTGGCCAAAGTCGTGGGTTTTGATCCAACGGGGCGTTTTTATCCCAAAATTTGTCCCATTGATGTTGAACATTGACTTTTCCACCCAACATTGGCTTTTCCACCCAACTGGGCCTTTTTACCCCAAATTCATCCCCATTGAGGTCCAACATTGACTTTTCCATACAATTAGGGAGTTTTACCCCAAAATTCTTCCCCATTGACCAATATCTTGGGGTTTGGTCCAAAGGGAGCGTTTTTATCCCGAAATTTGTCCCATTGATGTTGAATCTTGACTTTTCCACCCAGCTGGGTGTTTTTATCCAAAAATCCATCCCCCTTGAGGCCCAGCGTTGGCTTTTCCACCCAACTGGGCATTTTTATTCAAAATCCATCCTCGTTGATGTCCGACGTTGACTTTTCTACCCAATTGGGGCGTTTTTATCCTAAAATTTGTCCCCATTGAAGTCCAATATTGGCTTTTCCACCCAACGTTGACTTTTCCGTCCAATTGGAGCGTTTTATCCCAAAACTCATCCCTGTTGAGATCCAACCTTGACTTTTCGCATCCAACGTTGACTTTTTACCCAAATGGAGTTTTTATCTCAAAATTTCTCCCATGACAATAACTCTTGGGGTTTGTCAACGGGGGCGTTTTTTTTCTCAATTGTCCCTTGATGTGAACAATTGACTTTCCACGCCACTGATTTTCACGCAATTGGGGCATTTATCACAAATCCATCCTCATTGATGCCAACTTTGAACTTTCTACCAATTTGGAGCGTTTTTATCCCAAAATTCATCCCCTTTGACCAAAGTCGTGGGTTTTGATCCAACGGGGGCGTTTTTATCCCAAAATTTGTCCCATTGATGTTGAACCTTGACTTTTCCACCCAACATTGGCTTTTCCACCCAACTGGGCCTTTTTACCCCAAATTCATTCCCATTGAGGTCCAACATTGACTTTTCCATACAATTAGGCAGTTTTTACCCCAAAATTCTTCCCCATTGCCCAAAATCTTGGGGTTTGGTCCAAAGGGAGCGTTTTTATCCCGAAATTTGTCCCATTGATGTTGAATCTTGACTTTTCCACCCAACGGGGTGTTTTTATCCAAAAATCCATCCCCCTTGAGGCCCAGCGTTGGCTTTTCCACCCAACTGGGCATTTTTATTCCAAATCCATCCTCGTTGATGTCCGACGTTGACTTTTCTACCCAATTGGGGTGTTTTTATCTTAAATTTGTCCCCGTTGAAATGCAACATTGACTTTTCCACCCCATGTTGACTTTTCTGTCCAATTGGAGCGTTTTTATCCCAAAACTCATCCCTGTTGAGATCCAACCTTGACTTTTTTATCCAGCGTTGACTTTTTCACCCAACTGGAGCGTTTTTATTCCAAAATTCATCCCCATTGACTAAACTCTTTTGGTTAGGTCCAACGGGGGCGTTTTTATCCCAAAATTTGTCCCCGTTGAGGTCCAATATTGACTGTTTCAACTAACGCTGACTTTTCCATCCAATTGGATCGTTTTTATCCCAAAACTCATCCCTGTTGAGATCCAACCTTGACTTTTACATCCAGTTTACTTTTTTTCACCCATTGGGACGTTTTTATCCAAAAATATCATTGACCAACTCTTCAGTTTGTCACGGGTGCGTTTTTATCCCAAAATTTGTCCCCGTTGAGGTCCAATATTGACTTTTTCAACCAACGTTGACGTTTCCATCCAATTGGAGCGTTTTTATCCCAAAACTCATCCCTGTTGATATCCAACCTTGATTTTTCCATCCAGTGTTGACTTTTTCACCCAAATGGAGCGTTTTTATCCCAAAATTCATCCCCATTGACCAAAATCTTGGGGTTTGGTCTAACGGGGGCGTTTTTATCTCAAAATTTGACCCATTGATGTTGAACATTGACCTTTCCACCCAACACTGACTTTTCCACCCAATTGGGGCATTTTTATCACAAATCCATCCTCATAAACTTAACGTTGACTTTTCTACCCAATTGGAGCATTTTTATCCCAAAATTCATCCCCATTGGCCAAAGTCGTGAGTTTTGATCCAACGGGGGCGTTTTTATCCCAAAATTTGTCCCATTGATGTTGAACCTTGACTTTTCCACCCAACATTGTCTTTTCCACCCAACTGGGCCTTTTTACACCAAATTCATCCCCATTGAGGTCCAACATTGATGTTTCCATACAATTAGGGAGTTTTTACCCCAAAATTCTTCCCATTGACAAAATTTGGGGCTTTGTCGCAAAGGGAGGTTTTTATCCGACATTTTGTCCCATTGGCGTTGAATCTTGACTTTTCCACCCAACTGGGTGTTTTTATCCAAAAATCCATCCCCCTTGAGGCCCAGCGTTGGCTTTTCCACCCCACTGGGCATTTTTATTCCAAATCCATCCTCGTTGATGTCCGACGTTGACTTTTCTACCCAATTGGGGCGTTTTTATCCTAAAATTTGTCCCCATTGAAGTCCAATATTGGCTTTTCCACCCAACGTTGATTTTCCGTCCAATTGGAGCGTTTTTATCCCAAAAATCATCCCTGTTGAGATCCAACCTTGACTTTTCCCATCAACGTTGCTTTTTACCAATGGAGCGTTATCTCAAATTGGCATCCCATTGACAAATTTGGGGTTTTGGTCCACGGGGGAGTTTTATCTCAAATTGTCCATGATGTTGAACATTGACCTTCTCCACCCAACACTGACTTTTCCACCCAATTGGGGCATTTTTATCACAAATCCATCGTCATTGAAGCCTGACGTTTAATTTTCTACCCAAATGCAGCGTTTTTATCCGAAAAATTCATCCCCATTGACCAAAGTCGTGGGTTTTGATCCAACGGGGCGTTTTTATCCCAAAATTTGTCCCATTGATGTTGAACCTTGACTTTTCCACCCAACATTGGCTTTTCCACCCAACTGGGCCTTTTTACCCCAAATTCATCCCCATTGAGGTCCAACATTGACTTTTCCATACAATTAGGGAGTTTTTACCCGAAAATTCTTCCCCATTGACCAAAATCTTGGGGTTTGGTCCAAAGGGAGCGTTTTTATCCCGAAATTTGTCCCATTGATGTTGAATCTTGACTTTTCCACCCAACTGGGTGTTTTTATCCAAAAATCCATCCCCCTTGAGGCCCAGCGTTGGCTTTTCAACCCAACTGGGCATTTTTATTCCAAATCAATCCTCGTTGATGTCCGACGTTGACTTTTCTATCCAATTGGGGTGTTTTTATCCTAAAATTTGTCTCCATGAAAGTCCAATATTAAGTTTTCCACCCAAAGTTGACTTTTCCGTCCAATTGGAGCGTTTTTATCCCAAAACTCATCCCTCTCGAGTTGCAACCTTGACTTCTCCATCCAACGTTGACTTTTTCACCCGATTGGGGCATTTTTATTCCAAAAATTCATCCCCATTGACCAAAGTCGTGGGTTTTGGTCCAATGGGGGCGTTTTTATCCCAAAATTTGTCCCATTGATGTTGAATCATGACTTCTTCACCCAGCATTGGCTTTTCCACCCAATTGCGTCATTTTTATCCCAAAATTCATCCCTATTCACCAAAATGTTGTGTTTTGGTCCAATGGGGGCGTTTTTATCCCAAAATTTGTCTCCATTGAAGTCCAATATTGAGTTTTCCACCCAAAGTTGACTTTTCCATCCAATTGGAGTGTTTTTATCCTAAAACTCATCCCTGTTGAGTTCCAACCTTGACTTTTCAATCCAATGTTAACTTTTTCACTCAACTGGGGACGTTTTTATCTTAAAAATTCATCCCCATTCACCAAAATGTTGGGGTTTGGTCCAATGGGGGCGTTTTTATCCCAAAATTTGTCCAATTGACATTGAACATTGACTTTTCCACCCAACATTGGCTTTCCCACCCAACTGGGCCTTTTATCCCCAAATACATCCCTGTTGAGTTCCAACCTTGCCTTTGTCACCCAACTGGGGCGTTTTTATCCCAAAATTCCTCCCCATTGACCAAAGTCGTGGGTTTTGATCCAACGGGGGCGTTTTTGTTCCAAAATTTGTCCCATTGATATTGAACCTTGACTTTTCCACCCAACATTGACTTTTCCACCCAACTGGGCCTTTTTACCCCAAATTCATCCCCATTGAGGTCCAACATTGACTTTTCCATACAATTAGGGAGTTTTTACCCCAAAATTCTTCCCAATTGACCAAAATCTTGGGGTTTGGTCCAAAGGGAGCGTTTTTATCCCGAAATTTGTCCCATTGATGTTGAATCTTGACTTTTCCACCAAACTGGGTGTTTTTATCCAAAAATCCATCCCCCTTGAGGCCCAGCGTTGGCTTTTCCACCCAACTGGGCATTTTTATTCCAAATCCATCCTCGTTGATGCCCGACGTTGACTTTTCTACCCAATTGGGGCGTTTTTATCCTAAAATTTGTCCCCATTGAAGTCCAATATTGGCTTTTCCCCCCAAAGTTGACTTTTCCGTCCAATTGGAGCGTTTTTATCCCAAAACTCATCCCTGTCGAGTTCCAACCTTGACTTCTCCATCCAACGTTGACTTTTTCACCCAATTGGGACATTTTTTTCCCAGAAATTCATCCCCATTGACCAAAATGTTTGGGTTTGTTCCAACAGGGGTGTTTTTATCCTGGAATTTGTCCCCGTTGAGGTGCAACATTGACTTTTCCACCCAACATTGGCTTTTCCGTCCAATTGGATGGTTTTTATCCCAAAACTCATCCCTGTTGAGTTCCAACCTTGACTTTTCCATCCAACGTTGACTTTTTCACCCAATTGGGGTGCTTTTATCCCTAAATTCATCCCCATTCACCAAAATTTGGGTTTTGGTCAGACGGGGGCATTTTTATCCCAAAATTTGTCCCCATTGAGGTCCAATATTGAGTTTTCTACCCAACTGTGACTTTTCCATCCAATTGGAGCATTTTTATCGCCAAAATTCATCCCCATTGGCCAAAATGTTGGGTTTTGGTCCAACGGGGGCGTTTTTATCCCAAAATTTGACCCATTGATGTTGAACATTGACTTCTTCATCCAACATTGGCTTTTCCACACAACTGGGGCATTTTTATGCCAAAATTTATCCCCATTGACCAAAAAGTGGTGTTTTGGCCCAACGGGGGCATTTTTATCCCAAAATTTGTCCCCATTGAGGTCCAATATTGACTTTTTCACCCTACGTTGACTTTTCCATCCAATTGGAGCGTTTTTATCCCAAAACTCATCCCTGTTGAGATCCAACCTTGACTTTTCAATCCAGCGTTGTCTTTTTCACCCAACTGGAGCGTTTTTATCCCAAAATTCATCCCCATTGACTAAAGT
>JAVTVJ010003138.1:0-14462 GCA_034509425.1 Eopsaltria australis | reverse complement strand
TTGTTCTTTGGGCTCGGTGTTTCCCTTTGAGTGCTTACCAGAGCAGACAAAGAGCGCTCGCTGCCCTCGCACGGCCGGGGACGGGCGCGGCATGCGGGCACCCCCGCCCAGGGGCACCCCCGGCTCGCCCGCGCTCGGCCCGTGCTGCTGCTCACAGCGGCTCTCGGGTGTCCTTAAAACAAGCTCGTTACTGTGGACAGTGCGATAGGGCCGGTCCTGCTCTTAGATCTCACACTCCCGGCCCGCTCTGGGCCGGTGCGGGCGGGGCCCAGGAGCAGCGAGTGAGCCGGGCCGTGGCCGCGCAGCGGCGGCCCTGCCTCCGCCAGAGCAGGGCCGAAGCAGCGCAGCGGCAGCCCCGGTCCCGGTTCGCTTCCTGGGACCGCTCCCCCGCGCATCCCCCGGCCGTGACCAGGGCAATGGCAGGAATCACCTCCGCCCCTCTCAGAGCGGCTGGTGCCCCGCTTCTGTCACGGGGGAGTGACCGCCTTGCTCGCGGAGCCGTCCCGGAAGTCCGGGAGTCGCCCTTGCCTTAAAATCTTGGAAAAACTTTTTACAGATGGAACATAGAAAGTGGGGGCTTCTCCCCCTTCCCTTACAATGGTGCGAACCGAGCTTTCTCGGCCGTTCCACAAAACTTGCTGGAAGGGAGGATCTCTCCCTCGCCTCCCACTAAGGAGCAGGCTGGACACCCAGCCTCTCCACAGACCTGTAGGAAGCGAGGATTACTCACTCGCCTCCCACCAAGGAGCAGGCTGGGCACCCAGCCGCCTCCACAAACCTGTAGGAAGTGGGAAGTCTTTCATGCCCGGCCACTTGCGCCACCAAGGAGCAGGCTGGACACCCAGCCGCTCCACAAACCTGTAGGAAGTGGGAATCTCTCCCCAGCCTCCCACCAAGGAGCAGGCTGGACAGCCAGCCGCTCCACAAACCTGTAGGAAGTGGGAATCTCTCCCCAGCCTCCCACCAAGGAGCAGGCTGGACACCCAGCCGCTCCACAAACCTGTAGGGAGTGGGAATCTCTCCCCAGCCTCCCACCAAGGAGCAGGCTGGACACCCAGCCGCTCCACAAACCTGTAGGAAGCGGGGCCCATCCCCCACCTCCTACCAAGAAGCAGACCAGGCCTCCCCCGGCCGCTCCATGCCCCGATGTCTCCAGGCCAGCTTTCAATTCAAACCTCGCATGTGCTAAACATGAAATAAACTTTCGCACTGTGATTTGCTTTTCTCTACCAGTGAACAATCTCAGCCGAGATCACACACCTGCCTCCTCCCCACCAGCCGATCTCTGGGGCAGGTTGGAAAATCGGCAAAAGGAAAAACTTGGAGAAATGATTTCAAAAGCAAATTTTCTCACCACCACGCCAGGTTGTCCTGGGATCGCTAACAATTACTGACTTTAACAGATACACAATACATAAAAATAACACACATAACAACTCACACTAACACAACAAAGAACCACCTTTATACTACCTCCGTGGATCCTTGGAACCATGGTGTCTCGCTCAGGCCCGTGGCAGGGAACTTTAGAGTTGCTGTCAGAAGGATTCTTGCAGATGGTTTTCGGTCCAGAGGGGGTAAGGTTTCGTGCCCCTTCTGGGTGTGCCAAATAACTGGTTTGCCTTTTCCCCCTAGCCTGGAAGAAATCGAGATCATTTTACAAGGAGGTAATATAAAGGGGATCTTTTATTTTGAAGTTCAGGAGCAGTTTGGAAAGGGTCCATAAAAGCCCAGCCCCTCCAGGGTGAGTAATATTTTAGCTTTTTGGAAATTAGGCATAATTGATTAAGAAGCCCATAGGAGACAGTAGGCGATTTTCAATTCCCTCAGGTCCAGCCCCGTCCCTGGAGCCCCCCTCTCAGCACTGGCTGCACTCTGCTTATGAAAATGTACCTCAGAGTTGTTCTCGGCCTTGGTTTCCAGGAAGAACTGAGATAGGACAGGGCCTTGCAACCCCCTGGGGCTTGGAGCTCTGGAATTTTTTTTGTCTTTCTGCTTAGGGAAAGGCTATGGAAAGGTACTGGGAAAACTAGCTATTAATATAGTAGGCTACAGAGCCACAAAAATATGTGCAGAGAGTACAGAGAACATATAAAAGAAAAAAGGCAGAAACCAAACGGCATCATTCCCCCCTTTTTTTAGAGACTAACAAGACTCTGTCTTGTCTAGTCTCTACTCTGCATTCAACCATACCTCTGGTTTATACAACTGGCTATCCCACTAGTTGTTACACAGATGCTAATTATAACTACAGTTACTATGAACATTTCTTTTATCTAGGTTCAGTTTGGTAACCATGAAGTGAGTGTACTGAAGATATTCAAGTTTCAGTTAGCTCTTTTGAGAGTTACTTGGTGTAGAATTTGAGTTTGCTTTCAAATTTCAACCAAATTTCTAAAAAAATTTTTCATTCAGATTTGCATAAGAACAACAACTAGTGTTAATGATTTGTGGCTTAGTAGGAAATTAGAAGCTTATTTTGTTTGTCACAGCCTTTTAATAGATTAAAATTACATTGGAATCCAGCTCCATGGGACAGGCCAATTATCTTGGGGAAAACTTACCAGGCCAGATTCTCAACTTTGACAAGTTGTCCTTATGAGAGCTTTTGGATAACATTTTGGACTAGCAGTTACTGCAATTTTGGACCAAATTTGAATCACGGTTCCACTGTACAGATAAGAGGTAAAGAACAGTTAGATCTTCATCTCAATTTGTATCAGTCTCTGTTTTTTGGCTGTCTATGGAGCAGACGTCTTCTTAACTCTGGAGCAGTGAATTCAAGGCTCTCTGCCAGCAGCTTTGGATTTGGTGAGGGTAGTCAGGACTTGGAATGACTCTTTTTACTTAGCTCGGAAGATTACTGTCCCTTCATTCAACATAGACTCAGTCTCTAGGCTTGAATAGTTGCTAGTCTTCCTTCCTTCTAGATGACTTTGCTCAGTTCTAGATCTTTCATTGATATAATCAGTTCAGCTTTTTGTGATGGTACATTTGATGGTAACACTTTTCTCATGGTTACCTGGTTCGTGGTTGTTACTGCATAACCTGTCTTTTGTTTGGCATCTCGCATGAAGCTGCTCTCATCTGCATACAGCTCCCAGGCTGGCACATCTTTCAGGTCTGCTCTGCTGGAATAGGCTTCTTCCATGGTCTGCAAACAGTCAGACTTAAATACATTATCAGTTAGTGCTGGGAACAGACATACTAGGATTGACAGCAACGTTTTCAGAATAACATTATCTCTTTTCAGTTACATGGATAGGGTCCATGTCTTCTATGTTCACAGAACAAACTTACAGTGGGTTGCATGCAACTGTTGGATGTATCAATTCTTGGCTGCTGGTTGGATGCAGCAATTTTCAGTGGCTGACTGCCCTAGTTCTCCAGTTTCAGGATTATTTTACATAATAGTAAAGAGTCCTTGGTCTTTTTTACTCACAAGGATACAGGAGAAGGTCTTTTACAAATTTAACTCAGTAAACCATCCTAAGATATTTGTTAACACAGGCCTCAGCTTACTTATAGCATGCCTTAAGGGAGCCTAAAAACGGCTTCTTGTTCTTCGGGCTCGGTGTTCCCCTTTTGAGTGCCTACCAGAGCAGACACAAGGACGCGTCGCTGCCCTCGACGGCGGGGGGGCGCTGGCAAGTGCGGGCACCGGCCGACGGGGGCACCCCGCTCGCCCTGGCTCGCCCGTGCGCTGCTCACAGCGGCTCTCGGTGTCTTAACAAGCTCTGTTACTGTGGAAAGTGCGATAGGGCCGTTCCTGCTCTTAGATCTCACACTCCCGGCCCGCTCTGGGGCGGTGCGGGCGGGGCCCAGGAGCAGCGAGTGAGTCGGGCCGTGGCCGCGCAGCGGCGGCCCCGCCTCCGCCAGAGCAGGGCCGAAGCAGCGCAGCGGCCGCCCCGGTCCCGGTTCGCTTCCTGGGACCGCTCCCCCGCGCATCCCCCGGCCGTGACCAGGGCAATGGCAGGAATCACCTCCGCCCCTCTCAGAGCGGCTGGTGCCCGCTTCTGTCACGGGGGAGTGACCGCCCTGCTCGCGGAGCCGTCCCGGAAGTCCGGGAGTCGCCCTTGCCTTAAAATCTTGGAAAAACTTTTTACAGATGGAACATAGAAAGTGGGGGCTTCTCCCCCTTCCTTACAATGGTGCGAACCGAGCTTTCTCGGCCGTTCCACAAAACTTGCTGGAAGCGAGGATCTCTCCCTCGCCTCCCACTAAGGAGCAGGCTGGACACCCAGCCTCTCCACAGACCTGTAGGAAGCGAGGATTTCTCACTCGCCTCCCACCAAGGAGCAGGCTGGGCACCCAGCCGCTCCACAAAACTGTAGGAAGTGGGAATCTCTCCCCAGCTTCCCACCAAGGAGCAGGCTGGGCACCCAGCCGCTCCACAAACCTGTAGGAAGTGGGAATCTCCCCAGCTCGCCACAAGAGCGCTGACACCAGCGCTCACAAGACTGGTAGGAAGTGGGAATCTCTCCAGCCTCCACAAGGAGCAGGCTGCCCAGCCTCCAAACAAACCTATAGGAACGGGGCCATCCCCCACCTCTACCAAGAAGCAGACCACGCCTCCCCCGGCCGCTCCATGCCCAGATGTCTCCAGGCCAGCTTTCAATTCAAAACTCGCATGTGCTAAACATGAAATAACCTTTCGCACTGTGATTTGCTTTTCTCTACCAGTGAACAATCTCAGCCGAGATCACACACCCGCCTCCTCCCCACCAGCCGATCTCTGGGGCAGGTTGGAAAATCGGCAACAGGAAAAACTTGGAGAAATGATTTCAAAAGCAAATTTTCTCACCACCACGCCAGGTTTTCCTGGGATCGCTAACAATTACTGACTTTAAACAGATACACAATACATAAACAATACACACACATACAAACTACACACTACACAACAAAAAGAACCACCTTTATACTACCTCCTGTGGATCTTGGAACCATGGTGTCTCGACCTCAGGCCCGTGGCAGGGAATTCTTTAGATTGCTGTCAGAAAGGAATTCCTTGCAGGATGTTTTCGGTCCAGAGGAAGGGTACCAGGTTCTCGTGTCCTTCTGGGGGTGCCAAATAACTGTTGCCTTTTCCCCCAGCCTGGAAAAGAAACTCGAGATCATTTTAGCAAGGAGGTAATATAAAAGGGGATCTTTATTTTGAAGGTCTTCAGGAGCATTATGGAAAGGTGTCCATAAAAGCCCAGCCCCTCCAGGGGTGAGTACATATTTATAGCTTTTAGGAAATTAGCAGAATTGATTAAAAGCACCAATAAGGAGAACAAGTGCTGATTCAATTCCCCCGCGGGTCCGGCCCCTTCCCTGGAGCCCCCCTCTCAGCCACTGGCTGCACTCTGCTTATGAAAATGTACCTCAGAGTTGTTCTTGGCCTTGGTTCCCAGGAAGAACTGAGATAGGACAGGGCCTTGCAACCCCCTGGGGCTTGGAGCTCTGGAATTTGTTTTGTCTTTCTGCTTAGGGAAAAGCTATGGAAAGGTACTGGAAAAACTAGCTATTAATATAGTAGGCTACAGAGCCAGAAAAATATGTGCAGAGAGTACAGAGAACATATAAAAGAAAAAAGGCAGAAAACAAACGGCATCACCGGGAGCACAGTGCCTTAGGGCCGGGACACAAAAAGTGTCCCTTTTCTCTGAGAAAGAGAACTCTGCCCCCCAGTTTCTTGATGTCAGTTTGGAGGAGGGTTTTGGCCCTGCAAAGGAAGTCAGTGTCCTTTTTGTTGGCAGCTTGGGTCTGCGTGGAATCTTAATCCATGCGGAATTGCAGCATGCGGCTGTCAACTCCCAGATATGTGGCCTTCGATTCAAAAAAAGGCGCTTTTCCATGAGAAAGAAAACTCAGTCCTCCAGATGCATGATGCCAGTTTTTAGGAGGCATTTCGCCCTACAATTGCAGCCAGAGTTCTAGCTGAGGCAGCTGGCCGTCTGGGAAGGTCTTGAATCCATGCGCATTTCAGGTGGTGTCCGGCAGCAGAGCCTTAGGGCCGCCGACACCAAAAAGTGTCCCTTTTCCTGAGAAAGATAGCTCTGCCCCCCAGTTTCTTGATGTCAGTTTGGAGGAGGGTTTTGGCCCTGCAAGGGCAGCCAGGGTCCTTGTCGGTGGCAGCTTGGGTCTGTGGGGGATCTTGCTCCATGCTGAATTTGAAGAGGCGGCAGTCGACTCCCAGACAGGGGGCCTACTATACAAATGATGGCACTTTTCCACGTGAAAGAAAACTTGGGCCCCCAGATTCATGATGTCGGTTTGGTGGGGGGTTTTAGCCCTACAAATGCAACCAGAGTCCTGGTTGATGGCAGCTTACGTCAGCAAATAATCTTGATCCATACGGAATTTCAGGTGGCGTCCGGGAGCACAGTGCCTTAGGGCCGGGACACAAAAAGTGTCCCTTTTCTCTGAGAAAGAGAACTCTGCCCCCCACTTTCTTGAGTCCAGTTTGGAGGAGGGTTTTGGCCCTGCAAGGGCAGCCAGGATCCTTGTCGGTGGCAGCTTGTGTCTGCGAGGGATCTTGATACATGAGGAATTTCAGGAGGCAGCAGGGAGAAGAGTGCCTTAGAGCCGGGATACAAAAAGTGTCCCTTTTCTCTGATATGAGAAAGAGAACTCTGCCCCCAGTTTCTTGATTCAGTTTGGGGAGGAGCGGGTTTCTGCCTGCAAGGGCAGCCCAGTCCTTTCAGTGCACCTCTGGGTCGCGAGCGAATCTTAATCCATGCGGAATTTCAGCAAGCGCCTGTCAACTCCCAGATATGGGGCTTCGATGCAAACAATGCGCATTTCCATGTGAAAAGAAAACTCAGGCCCCCAATGCATGACCCAGGTTTTAAGGAGGCATTTAAAGCCCTACAATTGCAGCAGGATTCAGTTGATGCAGCTGGCGTCTGGAAGATCTGGATCCATGCGCAATTCAGGTGGCGTCCGGTGTTGCCTTTTCCCCCAGCCTGGAAAAGAAACTCGAATCATTTTAGCAAGGAGGTAATATAAAAGGGGATCTTTATTTTGAAGGTCTTCAGGAGCAGTTATGGAAAGGTGTCCATAAAAGCCCAGCCCCTCCAGGGGTGAGTACATATTTATAGCTTTTAGGAAATTAGCATAATTAAGAGCACCAATAAGGGGAACAAGTGGCGATTCAATTCCCCCTCAGGTCCAGCCCCTTCCCTGGAGCCCCCCTCTCAGCACTGGCTGCACTCTGCTTATGAAAATGTACCTCAGAGTTGTTCTCCGCCTTGGTTCCCAGGAAGAACTGAGATAGGACAGGGCCTTGCAACCCCCTGGGGCTTGGAGCTCTGGAATTTGTTTTGTCTTTCTGCTTAGGGAAAGGCTATGGAAAGGTACTGGAAAAACTAGCTATTAATATAGTAGGCTACAGAGCCACAAAAATATGGCCAGAGAGTACAGAGAACATATAAAAGAAAAAAGGCAGAAACCAAACGGCATCATTCCCCCCTTTTTTAGAGACTAACAAGACTCTGTCTTGTCTAGTCTCTACTCTGCATTCAACCATACCTCTGGTTTATACAAACTGGCTATCCCACTAGTTGTTACACAGATGCTAATTATAACTACAGTTACTATGAACATTTCTTTTATCTAGGTTCAGTTTGGTAACCATGAAGTGAGTGTACTGAAGATATTCAAGGTTCAGTAAGCTCTTTGAGAGTTACTTGGTGTAGAATTTGAGTTTGCTTTCAAATTTCAACCAAATTTCTAAAAAAATTTTTCATTCAGATTTGCAGAAGAACAACAACTAGTGTTAATGATTTTGTGGCTAGTAGGAAATTAAGAGCTATTTTGTTTTGTCAACAGCCTTTAATATGATTAAACATTACATTTGAAATCACAGCTCCATGGGCACAGGCCCAATCTTTATCTTGGGGCAAAACTTACCAGGCCAGATTCTCAACTTTGAAAAGTTGTCCTTATGAAGAGCTTTTGGATACATTTTGGACTAGAGTTACATGCAAATTTTAGGACCAAATTTGAATCACGGTTACCAACTGTACAGATAAGAGGTACAAAAGAACAGTTTAAATCATATCATCTCAAATTGTATCAGTCTCTGTTTTCTGGCTGTCTATGGAGCAGACGTCTTCTTAACTCTGGAGCAGTGAATTCAAGGCTCTCTGCCAGCAGCTTTGGATTTGGTGAGGGTAGTCAGGACTTGGAATGACTCTTTATACTTAGCTCGTAAGATTACTGTCCCTTCATTCAACATAGACTCAGTCTCTAGGCTTGAATAGTTGCTAGTCTTCCTTCCTTCTAGATGACTTTGCTCAGTTCTAGATCTTCCATTGATATAATCAGTTCAGCTTTTTGTGATGTTACATTTGATGGTAACACTTTTCTCATGGTTACCTGGTTCGTGGTTGTTACTGCATAACCTGTCTTTTGTTTGCCATCTCGCATGAAGCTGCTCTCATCTGCATACAGCTCCCAGGCTGGCACATCTTTCAGGTCTGCTCTGCTGGAATGGTCTGCAAACAGTCAGACTTAAAAACATTATCAGTTAGTGCTGGGAACAGACATACTAGGATTGACAGCAAACGATTTCAGAATAACATTATCCAGTCTCAAGTAGCATGGCATAGGGGTCCATGGTCTTTCTAAGTTCACAAACAAATTACAGTGGGTTGCTGCACTGTTGGATGTATCAATTCTTGGCTGCTTGGTTGGATGCAGCAATTTTCAGCTTGCTGGACTGCCCTAGTTTCTCCGTTCAGGATTATGTTTACATAATAGTAAAGAGTCCTTGGTCTTATTTCTCACAAGATACAGAGAGTCTTTACAATTTAACTCAGTTAAACGCATTCTAAGATATTTAGTTACACAGGATCGGCTTACTTTTTATAGCATAGTTAATGGAGCCTAAAACGGCTTCTTGTTCTTTGGGCCCGGTGTTTCCCTTTTGAGTGCCTACCCGAGCAAAGAGCGCTCGCTGCCCCCGCACGGCCGGGGACGGGCGCGCCATGCGGGCACCCCCGCCCAGGGGCACCCCCGGCTCGCCCGCGCTCGGCCCGTGCTGCTGCTCACAGCGGCTCTCGGGTGTCCTTAAAACAAGCTCGTTACTGTGGAAAGTGCGATGGGGCCGTTCCTGCTCTTAGATCTCACACTCCCGGCCCGCTCTGGGCCGGTGCGGGCGGGGCCCAGGAGCAGCGAGTGAGCCGGGCCGTGGCCGCGCAGCGGCGGCCCCGCCTCCGCCAGCGCAGGGCCGAAGCAGCGCAGCGGCAGCCCCGGTCCCGGGTCGCTTCCTGGGACCGCTCCCCCGCGCATCCCCCGGCCGTGACCAGGGCAATGGCAGGAATCACCTCCGCCCCTTTCAGAGCGGCTGGGGCCCCGCTTCTGTCACGGGGGAGTGACCGCCCTGCTCGCGGAGCCGTCCCGGAAGTCCGGGAGTCGCCCTTGCCTTAAAATCTTGGAAAAACTTTTTACAGATGGAACATAGAAAGTGGGGGCTTCTCCCCCTCCCTTACAATGGTGCGAACCGAGCTTTCTCGGCCGTTCCACAAAACTTGCTGGAAGCGAGGATCTCTCCCTCGCCTCCCACTAAGGAGCAGGCTGGACACCAGCCTCTCCACAGACCTGTAGGAAGCGAGGATTTCTCACTCGCCTCCCACCAAGGAGCAGGCTGGGCACCCAGCCGCTCCACAAACCTGTAGGAAGTGGAAATCTCTCCCCAGCCTCCCACCAAGGAGCAGGCTGGACACCCAGCCGCTCCACAAACCTGTAGGAAGTGGGAATCTCTCCCCAGCCTCCCACCAAGGAGCAGGCTGGACACCCAGCCGCTCCACAAACCTGTAGGAAGCGGGGCCCATCCCCCACCTCCTACCAAGAAGCAGACCAGGCCTCCCCCGCCGCTCCATGCCCAGATGTCTCCAGGCCTGCTTTCAATTCAAAACTCGCATGTGCTAAACATGAAATAAACTTTCGCACTGTGATTTGCTTTTCTCTACCAGTGAACAATCTCAGCCGAGATCACACACCCGCCTCCTCCCCACCAGCCGATCTCTGGGCAGGTTGGAAAATCGGCAACAGGAAAAACTTGGAGAAATGATTTCAAAAGCAAATTTTCTCACCACCACGCCAGGTTGTCCTGGGATCGCTAACAATTACTGACTTAAAACAGATACACAATACATAAACAATACACACACATACAAACTACACACTACACAACAAAAAGAACCACCTTTATACTACCTCCTGTGGGATCTTGGAACCATGGTGTCTCGACCTCAGGCCCGTGGCAGGGAAATTCTTTAGATTGCTGTCAGAAAGGAATTCCTTGCAGGAGTTTTCGGTCCAAGAGGGTACCAGTTTCTCGTCCTTCTGGGATGTGCAAATAACTGTCTGCCTTCCCCAGCCTGGAAAAACTCGAGCATCATATTTAGCAAGGAAGGTAATATAAAAAGGTCATTTATTTTGAAGGTCTTCAGGAGCAGTTATGGAAAGTGTCCATAAAAGCCCAGCCCCTCCAGGGGTGAGTACATATTTATAGCTTTTAGGAAATTAGCATAATTAAGAGCACCAATAAGGAGAACAAGTGGCGATTCAATTCCCCCTCAGGTCCAGCCCCTTCCCTGGAGCCCCCCTCTCAGCACTGGCTGCACTCTGCTAATGAAAATGTACCTCAGAGTTGTTCTCAGCCTTGGTTCCCAGGAAGAACTGAGATAGGACAGGGCCTTGCAACCCCCTGGGGCTTGGAGCTCTGGAATTTGTTTTGTCTTTCTGCATAGGGAAAGGCTATGGAAAGGTACTGGAAAAACTAGCTATTAATATAGTAGGCTACAGAGCCACAAAAATATGTGCAGAGAGTACAGAGAACATATAAAAGAAAAAAGGCAGCAGAAACCAAACGGCATCACCGGAGCACAGTGCTTAGGGCCGGACACAAAAAGTGTCCCTTTTCTCTGAGAAAGAGAACTCTGCCCCCAGGTTTTCTTGATGTCAGTTTTGGGGAGGGTTTTGGCCGCTGCAAGGGCAGCCAGGGTCTTGTTGGTGGCTAGCTTGGGTCTGCGAGGAATCTAATCCATGCGGAATTTTCCAGCATGTGGCTGTCAACTCCCAGATAATGTGGCCTTCCGATGCAAACAAGGGCAATTTTCCAATGTGAAGAAAACTCGTCCCCAGATGCATGATGCCAGTTATTTAGGAGGCATTTAGCCTACAATTGCAGCCGAGAGTCTAGGCTGATGGCGCTTGGGTCTGGGGAAGGATCTTGATCCATGGGGCCATTTCAGGTGGTGTCCGGGAGCAGAAGTGCTTAGGGCCGGGACACAAAAAAGTGTCCTTTTCTCTGAGAAAGATAGGCTCTGCCCCCAGTTTCTGATGTCAGTTTGGTGGAGGGTTTTGGCCCTGCAAGGGCAGCCAGGGTCCTTCGCCGTGGTAGCTTAGGTCTGTGAGGGATCTTGCTCCATGCGGAATTCGAAGAGGCGGCAGTTGATTCCCAGACATGGGGCCTTCGATACAAATGATGGCACTTTGCAACGTGAAAGAAAACTCCGTCTCCCAAATCCATGATGCCAGTTTTTAGGAGGCATTTAGCCCTGCAATTGCAGCCAGAGTTCTAGTTGATGACAGCTTATGTCAGCCAGTAATCTTGTTCCATACGGAATTTCAGGTGGCGTCCGGGAGCAGAGTGCCTTAGGGCTGGGACACAAAAAGTGTCCCTTTTCTCTGAGAGAAGAGAACTCTGCCCCCCAGTTCGGTGGAATGTCAGTTTTGGAGGATGGGGTTTTTTGGCCTGCAAGGCTAGCCAGGGTCCTGTGGTGGCAGCTTGGGTCCTGCGAGGTAATCTTGATCCATACGGAATTTCAGGAGGAAGCAGGGAGCACAGTGCTTAGGGCCGAGACAAATAGTGTCCATTTTCTCTGAGAAAGAGAACTCTGCCCCCCACTTTCTTGATGTCAGTTTGGAGGAGGCTTTTGGGCCTGCAAGGGCAGCCAGGGTCCTTGTTGGTGGCAGCTTGGGTCTGCGAGGAATCTTAATCCATGCGGAATTTCAGCATGCGGCTGTCACCTCCCAGATATGTGGCCTTCGATGCAAACAATGGCGCATTTCCATGTGAAAGAAAACTCAGTCCCCCAGATGCATGATGCCAGTTTTTAGGAGGCATTTAGCCCTACAATTGCAGCCAGAGTTTAGTTGATGGCAGCTTGGGTCTGGGAAGGATCTTGATCCAGTGCGGCATTTCAGGTGGCGTCAGGTGTTTGCCTTTTCCCCCGCCTGAAAAGAAACTCGAGATCATTTTGCAGGAGGTAATAATAAAAGGGGATCTTTATTTGAAGGTCCTTCAGGAGTAGTTATGGAAAGGTGTCCATAAAGAGCCCAGCCCTCCGGGGTGAGTACAATTTATAGCTTTAGAAATTAGCATAATTAAGAGCACCAATAAGGAGAAAAGTGGCGATTCAATTCCCCCTGCAGGTCCAGCCCCTTCCCTGGAGCCCCCTCTCAGCCTGGCTGCAACTCTGCTTATGAAAATGTACTCACAGAGTTGTTCTCGGCTTTGGTTCCCAGGAAGAACTGAGATAGGGAGAGGCCTTGCAACCCCCTGGGGCTTGGAGTCTGAATTTTTGTTTTTCTTTCTGCTTAGGGAAAGGCTATGGAAAGGTACTGGGAAAACTAGCTATTAATATAGTAGGCTACAGAGCCACAAAAATATGTGCAGAGAGTACAGAGAACATATAAAAGAAAAAAGGCAGAAACCAAACGGCATCATTCCCCCCTTTTTTAGGGACTAACAAGACTCTGTCTTGTCTAGTCTCTACTCTGCATTCAACCATACCTCTGGTTTATACAACTGGCTATCCCACTAGTTGTTACACAGATGCTAATTATAACTACAGTTACTATGAACATTTCTTCTATCTAGGTTCAGTTTGGTAACCAGGAAGTGAGTGTACTGAAGATATTCAAGGTTCAGTAAGCTCTTTTGAGAGTTACTTGGTGTAGAATTTGAGTTTGCTTTCAAATTTCTACCAAATTTCTAAAAAAATTTTTCATTCAGATGTGCATAAGAACAACAACTAGTGTTAATGATTTTGTGGCTAGTAGGAAATTAAGAGCTATTTTGTTTTGTCAACAGCCTTTAATATGATTAAACATTACATTTGGAATCACAGCTCCATGGGCACAGGCCCAATCTTTATCTTGGGGCAAAACTAACCAGGCCAGATTCTCAACTTTGACAATTTGTCCTTATGAAGAGCTTTTGGATACATTTTGGACTAGAGTTACATGAAAATTTTAGGACCAAATTTGAATCACGGTTACCAACTGTACAGATAAGAGGTACAAAAGAACAGTTTAAATCATATCATCTCAATTTGTATCAGTCTCTGTTTTCTGGCTGTCTATGGAGAAGACGTCTTCTTAACTCTGGAGCAGTGAATTCAAGGCTCTCTGCCAGCAGCTTTGCATTTGGTGAGGGTAGTCAGGACTTGGAATGACTCTTTTTACTTAGCTCGTAAGATTACTGTCCTTCATTCAACATAGACTCAGTCTCTAGGCTTGAATAGTTGCTAGTCTTCCTTCCTTCTAGAATGACCTTTTGCTCAGTTCTAGATCTTTCATTGATATAACAATCGTTCAGCTTTTGTGATGGTACAACTTGATGGTAACACTTTTCTCATGGTTACCTGGTTCGTGGTTGTTACTTCATAACCTGTCTTTTGTTTGCCATCTCGCATGAAGCTGCTCTCATCTGCATACAGCTCCCAGGCTGGCACATCTTTCAGGTCTGCTCTGCTGGAATGGTCTGCAAACAGTCAGACTTAAATACATTATCAGTTAGTGCTGGGAAAAGACATACTAGGATTGACAGCAAACGTTTTCAGAATAACATTATCCAGTTTCAGTAGCATGGCATAGGGTCCATGTCTTCTATGTTCACAGAAAAAACTTACAGTGGGTTGCATGCAACTGTTTGATGTATCAATTCTTGGCTGCTGGTTGGATGCAGCAATTTTCAGTTGCTGACTGCCCTAGTTCTCCAGTTTCAGGATTATTTAACATAATAGTAAAGAGTCCTTGGTCTTTTTTACTCACAAGGATACAGGAGAAGGTCTTTTACAAAGTTAACTCAGTAAACCATTCTAAGATATTTGTTAACACAGGACTCTGCTTACTTATAGCATGTTTTAAGGGAGCCTAAAAACGGCTTCTTGTTCTTTGGGCTCGGTGTTTCCCTTTTGAGTGCTTACCAGAGCAGACAAAGAGCGCTCGCTGCCCTCGCACGGCCGGGGACGGGCGCGGCATGCGGGCAACCCCGCCCAGGGGCACCCCCGGCTCGCCCGCGCTCGGCCCGTGCTGCTGCTCACTGCGGCTCTCGGGTGTCCTTAAAACAAGCTCGTTCCTGTGGAAAGTGCGATAGGGCCGTTCCTGCTCTTAGATCTCACACTCCCGGCCCGCTCTGGGCCGGTGCGGGCGGGGCCCAGGAGCAGCGAGTGAGCCGG
>JAVTVJ010003137.1:0-20021 GCA_034509425.1 Eopsaltria australis | reverse complement strand
ATTTCATGAGGCGGCAGTCAACTCCCAGACATGGGGCCTTCGATAGAAACAAGGACGCTTTTCCACGTGAAAGAAAACTCAGTCCCGCAGATCCATGATGCCAGCTTTTATGAGGCATTTAGCCCTACAAATGCAGCCAGAGTTCTAGTTGATGGCAGCTTGGGTCTGGGAAGGATCTTGATTCGTGCGGCATTTCAGGTGGCGTCCGGGAGCACAGTGCCTTCGTGCCGGGTCACAAATAGTGTCCCTTTTCTCTGAGAAAGAGAACTCTGCCCCCCAGATTCATGATGTCAGTTTGGTGGAGGGTTTTGACCCTGCAAGGGCAGCCAGGGTCCTGGTCGGTGGCAGCTTGGGTCTGTGAGGGATCTTGCTCCATGCAAAATTTGAAGACGCGGCAGTCGTCTCCCAGACATGGGGCCTTCGGAAAAAATGATGGCACTTTTCCACGTGAAAGAAAACTTAGGCCCCCAGATTAATGTTGTCGGTTTGCTGGAGGGTTTTAGCCCTACAAATGCAACTAGAGTCCTGGTTGATGGCAGCTTGCATCAGCAAATAATCTTAATCCATACGGGATTTCAGGTGGTGTCCGGGAGCACAGTGCCTTCGGGCCGGGACAAAAAAAAAGGCCCTTTCCTCTGAGAAAGAGAAGTCTGCCCCCCGGTTTCTTGATGTCAGTTTGGAGGGGGATTTTGGCCCTACAAGGGCAGTCAATGTCCTTGTCGGTGGCAGTTTGGGTCTGCGAGGGATCTTAATCCATGCGGAATTTCATGAGGCGGCAGTCGACTCCCAGACATGGGGCCTTCGATACAAACAATGGCGCTTTTCCACATGAAAGAAAACTCAGTCCTGCAGATCCATGATTCCAGCTTTTATGAGGCATTTAGCCCTACAATTGCAGCCAGAGTTCTAGTTGATGGCAGCTTGGGTCTGGGAAGGATCTTGATCCGTGCGGCATTTCAGGTGGCGTCCGGGAGCACAGTGCCTAAGGGCCGGGACACAAATCGTGTCTGTTTTCTATGAGAAAGAGAACTCTGCCCCCCTGTTCCTTGATGTCAGTTTGGAGGAGGGTTTTGGCCCTGCAAGGCCAGCCAGGGTCGTAGTCGGTGTTAGCTTGGAGGGATCTTGCTCCATGCGGAATTTGAAGAGGCAGCAGTCGACTCCCAGACATGGGGCCTTCGATACAAACGATGGCACTTTTCCATGTGAAAGAAAACTTAGTCCCCCAGATTCATGATGTCGGTTTGGTGGAGGGTTTTAGCTCTACAAATGAAGCCAGAGTCCAGGTTGATGGCTGCTTGCGTCAGCGAATAATCTTGATCCATACAGAACTTCAGGACGCATCCGGGACAAGAGTTCTATAGGGCCAGGACATAAAAAGTGTCCCTTTTCTCTGAGAAAGAGAAGTCTGCCCCCCGGTTTCTATATGTCAGTTTGGAGGAGGGTTTTGGCCCTGCAAGGGCAGCCAGGGCTCTTTTTGGTGGCAGCTTGGGTCTGCGAGGAATCTTGATCCATACGGAATTTCAGGAGGCATCCGGGAGCACAGTATCTTCGTGCCAGGACACAAAAAGTGTCCCTTTTCTCTGAGAAAGAGAACTCTGCCCCCCAGTTTCTTGATGTCAGTTTGGAGGAGGGTTTTGGCCCTGCAAGGGCAGCCAGGACTCTATTCGGTGGCGGCTTGGGTCTGTGAGGGGTCTTGCTCCATGCGGAATTTGAAGAGGCGGCAGTCGACTCCCAGACATGGGGCCTACAATACAAACGATGGCGCTTTTCCACGTGAAAGAAACCTTAGGCCCCCAGATTCATGATGTCGGTTTGGTGGAGGGTTTTAGCTCTACAAATGCAACCAGAGTCCTGGTTGATGGCAGGTTGCGTCAGCGAATAATTTTGATGCATACAGAATTTCAGGAGGCATCTGGGAGCACAGTGCCTTAGGGCCGGGACACAAAAAGTGTCCCTTTTCTCTGAGAAAGAGAACTCTGAACCCCAGATTCTTGATGTCAGTTTGGAGGAGGGTTTTGGCCCTGCAAGGGCTGCCAGGGCTCTTTTTGTTGGAAGCTTTGGTATGCGAGGGATCTTGATCCATGCGGAATTTCAGGAGGCATCCGGGAGCACAGTATCTTCGTGCCGGGACAAAAAAAGTGTCCCTTTTCTCTGAGAAAGAGAACTCTGCCCCCCACTTTCTTGATGTCAGTTTGGAGGAGGGTTTTGGCCCTGCAAGGGCAGCCAGGGTCTTTGTCGGTGGCAGCTTGGGTCTGTGAGGGATCTTGCTCCATGCGGAATTTGAAGAGGCGGCAGTCGACTCCCTGACATGGGGCCTTCGATACAAACGATGGCACTTTTCCATGTGAAAGAAAACTTAGTCCCCCAGATTAATGATGTTTGTTTGGTGGAGGGTTTTAGCTCTACAAATGCAACCAGAGACCAGGTTGATTGCAGGTTGCGTCAGCGAATACTCTTGATCCATACAGAATTTCAGGACGCATCCAGGGACAATAGTTCCTTAGGGCCGGGACAGAAAAAGTGTCCCTTTTCTCTGAGAAAGAGAACTCTGCCCCCCGGTTTCTTGATGTCAGTTTGGAGGAGGGTTTTGGCCCTGCAAGGGCATCCAGGGTCCCTGTCGGTGGCAGCTTGGGTCTGCGAGGAATCTTGATCCATACGGAATTTCAGGAGGCATCCGGGATCACAGTGCCTTCGGGCTGGGACACTAACAGTGTCCCTTTTCTCTGAGAAAGAGAACTTTGCTCCCCAGTTTCTTGATGTCAGTTTGGAGGAGGGTTTTGGCCCTGCAAGGGCAGCCAGGGTTCTTCTCAGAGGCAGCTTGGGTCTTCGAGAAATCTTGATCCATACGGGATTTCAGGAGGCATCCGGGAGCACAGTGCCTTAGGGCCGGGACACAAAAAGTGTCCCTTTCTCTGAGAAAGAGAACTCTGCCCCCCAGTTTCTTGATGTCAGTTTGGAGGAGGCTTTTGGCCCTGCAAGGGCAGCCAGGGTCCTAGTCGGTGGCAGCTTGGGTCTGTGAGGGATCTTGCTCCATGCGGAATTTGAAGAGGCGGCAGTCGACTCCCAGACATGGGGCCTACAATACAAACGATGGCGCTTTTCCACGTGAAAGAAACCTTAGGCCCCCAGATTCATGATGTCGGTTTGGTGGAGTGTTTAAGCCCTACAAGTGCAACCAGAGTCCTGGTTGATGGCAGCTTGCGTCAGCGAATAATCTTGATGCATACAGAATTTCAGGAGGCATCTGGGAGCACAGTGCCTTAGGGCCGGGACACAAAAAGTGTCCCTTTTCTCTGAGAAAGAGAACTCTGAACCCCAGATTCTTGATGTCAGTTTGGAGGAGGGTTTTGGCCATGCAAGGGCTGCCAGGGCTCTTGTTGTTGGAAGCTTTGGTCTGCGAGGGATCTTGATCCATGCGGAATTTCAGGAGGCATCCGGGAGCACAGTATCTTCGTGCCGGGACACAAAAAGTGTCCCTTTTCTCTGAGAAAGAGAACTCTGCCCCCCACTTTCTTGATGTCAGTTTGGAGGAGGGTTTTGGCTCCGCAAGGGCAGCCAGAATCCTCGTCGGTGGCAGCTTGGGTCTGCGATGAATCCAGCTCCGTGCGGAATTTCATGAGGCGGCAGTCAACTCCCAGACATGGGGCCTTCGATAGAAACAAGGACGCTTTTCCACGTGAAAGAAATCTCAGTCCCGCAGATCCATGATGCCAGGTTTTATGAGGCATTTAGCCCTACAAATGCAGCCAGAGTTCTAGTTGATGGCAGCTTGGGTCTGGGAAGGATCTTGATTCGTGCGGCATTTCAGGTGGCGTCCGGGAGCACAGTGCCTTCGTGCCGGGTCACAAATAGTGTCCCTTTTCTCTGAGAAAGAGAACTCTGCCCCCCGGTTTCTTGATGTCAGTTTGGAGGAGGGTTTTGACCCTGCAAGTGCAGCCAGGGTACTTTTTTGTGGCAGCTTGGGTCTGTGAGGGATCTTGCTCCATGTGGAATTTTATGAGGCGGAAGTTGACTCCCAGACATGGGGCCTTCGGAAAAAATGATGGCACTTTTCCACGTGAAAGAAAACTTAGGCCCCCAGATTAATGATGTTTGTTTGGTGGAGGGTTTTAGCCCTACAAATGCAACTAGAGTCCTGGTTGATGGCAGCTTGCGTCAGCAAATAATCTAAATCCATACGGGATTTCAGGTGGTGTCCGGGAGCACAGTGCCTTCGGGCCGGGACACAAAAAGAGTCCGTTTCCTCTGAGAAAGAGAAGTCAGCCCCCCGGTTTCTTGATGTCAGTTTGGAGGACGATTTTGGCCCTACAAGGGCAGTCAATGTCCTTGTCGGTGGCAGCTTGGGTCTGCGAGGAATCTTAGTCCATGAGGAACTTCATGAGGCGGCAGTCGACTCCCAGACATGGGGCTTTCGATACAAACCATGGCGCTTTTCCACGTGAAGGAAATCTCAGTCCCGCAGATCCATGATGCCAGGTTTTAGGAGGCATTTAGCCCTACAATTGCAACTAGAGTTCTAGTTGATGGCAGCTTGGGTCTGGGAAGGATCTTGATCCGTGAGGCATTTCAGGTGGCGTCCGAGAGCACAGTGCCTTCGGGCCGGGACAAAAAAGAGTCCCTTTT
The DNA here is from genome assembly GCA_034509425.1 of Eopsaltria australis. Taxonomy (NCBI): domain Eukaryota; kingdom Metazoa; phylum Chordata; class Aves; order Passeriformes; family Petroicidae; genus Eopsaltria; species Eopsaltria australis. Next base: position 15,398 of record JAVTVJ010003137.1, on the reverse strand, counting down.
CTCTGAGAAAGAGAAGTCTGCCCCCCACTTTCTTGATGTCAGTTTGGAGGAGGGTTTTGGCCCTGCAAGGGCAGTCAGGGTCCTTGTCGGTGGCAGCTTGGGTCTGTGAGGGATCTTGCTCCATGCGGAATTTCAAGAGGTGGCTGTCGACTCCCAGACATGGGGCCTTCGATACAAACGATGGCACTTTTCCATGTGAAAGAAAACTTAGGCCCCCAGATTCATGATGTCAGGTTGGTGGAGGGTTTTAGCCCTACAAATGCATCTAGAGTCCTGGTTGATGGCAGCTTGCATCAGCAAATAATCTTAATCCATACGGGATTTCAGGTGGTGTCCGGGAGCACAGTGCCTTCGGGCCGGGACACAAAAAGAGTCCCTTTCCTCTGAGAAAGAGAACGCTGCCCCCCACTTTCTTGCTGTCAATTTGGAGGGGGATTTTGGCCCTACAAGGGCAGTCAATGTCCTTGTCGGTGGCAGTTTGGGTCTGCGAGGGATCTTGCTCCATGCGGAATTTCATGAGGCGGCAGTCGACTCCCAGACATGGGGCCTTCGATACAAACAATGGTGCTTTTCCACATGAAAGAAAACTGAGTCCCGCAGATCCATGATGCGAGATTTTAGGAGGCATTTAGCCCTACAATTGCAGTCAGAGTTCTAGTAATGGCAGCTTGGGTCTGGGAAGGATCTTGATCCGTGCGGCATTTCAGGTGTCGTCCGTGAGCACAGTGCCTATGGGCCGGGACACAAATAGTGTCTGTTTTCTATGAGAAAGAGAACTCTGCACCCCTGTTCCTTGATGTCAGTTTGGAGGAGGGTTTTGGCCCTGCAAGCGCAGCCAGGGTCGTAGTCGGTGTTAGCTTGGAGGGATCTTGCTCCATGCGGAATTTGAAGAGGCAGCAGTCGACTCCCAGACATGGGGCCTTCGATACAAACGATGGCACTTTTCCACGTGAAAGAAAACTTAGGCCCCCAGATTAATGATGTCGGTTTGGTGGAGGGTTTTAGCTCTACAAATGCAACTAGAGTCCTGGTTGATGGCTGCTTGCGTCAGCGAATAATCTTGATCCATGCAGAACTTCAGGACGCATCCGGGAAAAGAGTTCTATAGGGCCAGGACATAAAAAGTGTCCCTTTTCTCTGAGAAAGAGAAGTCTGCCCCCCGGTTTCTATATGTCAGTTTGGAGGAGGGTTTTGGCCCTGCAAGGGCAGCCAGGGCTCTATTCGGTGGTAGCTTGGGTCTGTGAGGGATCTTGCTCCATGCGGAATTTGAAGTGGCGGCAGTCGACTCCCAGATATGGGGCCAACAATACAAACAATGGCGCTTTTCCACGTGAAAGAAACCTTAGGCCCCCAGATTCATGATGCCAGTTTTTAGGAGGCATTTAGCCCTACAATTGCAGCCAGAGTTCTAGTTGATGGCAGCTTGGGACTGGGAAGGATCTTGATTCGTGCGGCTTTTCAGGTGGCGTCCGGGAGCACAGTGCCTTCGGGCCGGGACACAAAAAGTGTCTCTTTTCTCTGAGAAAGAGAACTCTGCCCCCTAGATTCATGATGTCAGTTTGGAGGAGGGTTTTGGCCCTACAAATGCAACCAGAGTCCAGGTTGATGGCAGCTTGCGTCAGCGAATAATCATGATCCATACGGAATTTCAGGAGTAAACAGGAGCACAGTTTCTTCGGGCCGGGACACAAAAAGAGTCCCTTTTCTCTGAGAAAGAGAACTCTACCCCCCACTTTCTTGATGTCAGTTTGAAGGAGGGTTTTGGCCCTGCAAGTGCAGCCAGGGTCCTTGTCGGTGGCAGCTTGGGTCTGCGAGGAAACTTAATCCATGCGGAATTTCAGCATGCTGCTGTAAACTCCCAGACATGAGGCCTTCGATACAAACAATGGCGCTTTTCCACGTGAAAGAAAACTCAATCCCGCAGATCCATGATGCCAGTTTTTAGGAGGCATTTAGCCCTACAATTGCAGCCAGAGTTCTAGTTGATGGCAGCTTGGGTCTGGGAAGGATCTTGATCCGTGCGGTATTTCAGGGGGCATCCGGGAGCACAGTGCCCTTGGGCCGGGACACAAAAAGTGTCCCTTTTCTCTAAGAGAAGTCTGCCCCCCAGTTTCTTGATGTCAGTTTGGAGGAGGGTTTTGGCTCTGCAAGGGCAGTCAGTGTCCTTGTCGGTGGAAGCTTGGGTCTGCGAGGAATCCAGCTCCGTGCGGAATTTGAAGAGGCGGCAGTCGACTCCCAGACATGGGGCCTTCGATACAAAAAATAGCGCTTTTCCACGTGAAAGAAAACTCAGTCCCCCCCAGATCCATGATGCCAGATTTTAGGAGGCATTTAGCCCTACAATTGCAGCCAGAGTTCTAGTCGATGGCAGCTTGGATCTGGGAAGGATCTTGATCCGTGCGGCATTTCAGGTGGCGTCCAGGAGGACAGTGCCTTCGGGCCGGGACACAAATATTGTCCCTTTTCTCTGAGAAAGAGAACTCTGCCCCCAGTTCCTTGATGTCAGTTTGGAGGAGGTCTTTGGCCCTGCAAGTGCAGCCAGGGTACTTTTTTGTGGCAGCTTGGGTCTGTGAGGGATCTTGCTCCATGCGGAATTTGAAGAGGCGGCAGTCGACTCCCAGACATGGGGCCTTCAGTAAAAACGATGGCACTTTTCCACGTGAAAGAAAACTTAGGCCCCCAGATTAATGATGTCGGTTTGGTGGAGGGTTTTAGCCCTACAAATGCAACTAGAGTCCTGGTTGATGGCAGGTTGCGTCAGCAAATAATCTTAATCCATACGGGATTTCAGCTGGTGTCCGGGAGCACAGTGCCTTCAGGTTGGGATACAAAAAGAGTCCCTTTCCTCTGAGAAAGAGAACTCTGCCCCCCGGTTTCTTGATGTCAGTTTGGAGGAGGGTTTTGGCCCTGCAAGCGCAGCCAGGGTCGTAGTCGGTGGCAGCTTGGGTCTGTGAGGGATCTTGCTCCATGCGGAATATGAAGAGGCGGCAGTCGACTCCCAGACATGGGGCCTTCGATAAAAACGATGGCGCTTTTCCACATGAAAGAAAACTCAGTCCCCCAGATTCATGATGTCGGTTTGGTGGAGGGTTTAGGCCTACCAATGCAACTAGAGTCCTGGTTGATGGCAGCTTGCTTCAGCAAATTATCTTGATTCATACGGAATTTCAGGTGGTGTCCGGGAGCACAGTGCCTTCAGGCCGGGACACAAAAGTGTCCCTTTTCTCTGAGAAAGAGAAATCAGCCCCCCGGTTTCTTGATGTCAGTTTGGAGGAGCATTTTGGCCCTACAAGGGCAGTCAATGTCGTTGTCAGTAGCAGCTTGGGTCTGCGAGGAATCTTAATCCATGCAGAATTTCATGAGGCGGCTGTCGAGTCCCAGACATGGGGCTTTCGATACAAACCATGGCGCTTTTCCATGTGAAAGAAAACTCAGTCCCCCAGATCCATGATGCCAGGTTTTAGGAGGCATTTAGCCCTACAATTGCAGCCAGAGTTCTAGTTGATGGCAGCTTGGGTCTGGGAAGGATCTTGATCCGTGCGGCATTTACAGGTGGCGTCCGAGAGCACAGTCCCTTAGGCCCGGAACACAAAAAGTGTCTGTTTTCTCTGAGAAAGAGAACTCTGCCCCCCAGTTTCTTGATGTCAGTTTGGAGGAGGGTTTTGGCCCTGCAAGGGCACCTAGGGTCCTTCTCGGTGGCAGCTTGGGTTGCGAGGAATCTTGATCCATACAGAATTTCAGGAGGCCTCCAGGAGCACAGTGCCTTCGGGCCGGGACAGAAAAAGTGTCCCTTTTCTCTGAGAAAGAGAACTCTGCCCCCCACTTTCTTGATGTCAGTTTGGAGGAGGGTTTTGCCCTGCAAGGGCAGCCAGGGTCCTTGTCGGTGGCAGCTTGGGTCTGCGAGGGATCTTGCTCCATGCGGAATTTGAAGAGGCGGCAGTCGACTCCCAGACATGGGGCCTTCGATACAAACGATGGCACTTTTCCATGTGAAAGAAAACTTAGTCCCCCAGATTAATGATGTTTGTTTGGTGGAGGGTTTTAGCTCTACAAATGCAACCAGAGACCAGGTTGATTGCAGGTTGCGTCAGCGAATACTCTTGATCCATACAGAATTTCAGGACGCATCCAGGGACAATAGTTCCTTAGGGCCGGGACAGAAAAAGTGTCCCTTTTCTCTGAGAAAGAGAACTCTGCCCCCCGGTTTCTTGATGTCAGTTTGGAGGAGGGTTTAGACCCTGCAAGGGCAGCCAGGGTCCCTGTCGGTGGCAGCTTGGGTCTGCGAGGAATCTTGATCCATACGGAATTTCAGGAGGCATCCGGGATCACAGTGCCTTTGGGCCGGGACACAAAAAATGTCCCTTTTCTCTGAGAAAGAGAACTCTGCCCCCCACTTTCTTGATGTCAGTTTGGAGGAGGGTTTTGGCCCTGCAAGGGCAGCCAGGGTCCTTGTCGGTGGCAGCTTGGGTCTGCGAGGAATCTTGATCCATGTGGAATTTCGGCAGGCAGCAGGGAGAACAGTGCCTTAGGGTCGGGACACAAAAAGTGTCCCTTTTCTCTGAGAAAGCGAACTCTGCCCCCCACTTTCTTGATGTCAGTTTGGAGGAGGGTTTTGGCCCTGAGAGGGCAGCCAGGGCTCTATTCGGTGGCGGCTTGGGTCTGTGAGGGATCTTGCTCCATGCGGAATTTGAAGAGGCAGCAGTCGACTCCCAGACATGGGGCCTACAATACAAACGATGGCGTTTTTCCACGTGAAAGAAACCTTAGGCCCCCAGATTCATGATGTCAGGTTGGTGGAGGGTTTAAGCCCTACAAATGCAACCAGAGTCCTGGTTGATGGCAGCTTGCGTCAACGAATAATCTTGATCCATACGGAATTTCAGGTGGCGTCCGGGAGCACAGTGCCTTAGGGCCGGGACACAAAAAGTGTCCCTTTTCTCTGAGAAAGAGAACTCTGAACCCCAGATTCTTGATGTCAGTTTGGAGGTGGTTTTGGCCCTGCAAGGGCTGCCAGGGCTCTTGTTGTTGGAAGCTTTGGTCTGCGAGTAATCTTGATCCATGCGGAATTTCAGGAGGCATCCGGGAGCACAGTATCTTCGTGCCGGGACACAAAAAGTGTCCCTTTTCTCTGAGAAAGAGAACTCTGCCCCCCACTTTCTTGATGTCAGTTTGGAGGAGGGTTTTGGCCCCGCAAGGGCAGCCAGAATCCTCGTCGGTGGCAGCTTGGGTCTGCGATGAATCCAGCTCCGTGCGGAATTTCATGAGGCGGCAGTCAACTCCCAGACATGGGGCCTTCGATAGAAACAAGGACGCTTTTCCACGTGAAAGAAAACTCAGTCCCGCAGATCCATGATGCCAGCTTTTATGAGGCATTTAGCCCTACAAATGCAGCCAGAGTTCTAGTTGATGGCAGCTTGGGTCTGGGAAGGATCTTGATTCGTGCGGCATTTCAGGTGGCGTCCGGGAGCACAGTGCCTTCGTGCCGGGTCACAAATAGTGTCCCTTTTCTCTGAGAAAGAGAACTCTGCCCCCCGGTTTCTTGATGTCAGTTTGGAGGAGGGTTTTGACCCTGCAAGTGCAGCCAGGGTACTTTTTTGTGGCAGCTTGGGTCTGTGAGGGATCTTGCTCCATGTGGAATTTTATGAGGCGGAAGTTGACTCCCAGACATGGGGCCTTCGGAAAAAATGATGGCACTTTTCCACGTGAAAGAAAACTTAGGCCCCCAGATTAATGATGTTTGTTTGGTGGAGGGTTTTAGCCCTACAAATGCAACTAGAGTCCTGGTTGATGGCAGCTTGCGTCAGCAAATAATCTAAATCCATACGGGATTTCAGGTGGTGTCCGGGAGCACAGTGCCTTCGGGCCGGGACACAAAAAGAGTGCGTTTCCTCTGAGAAAGAGAAGTCAGCCCCCCGGTTTCTTGATGTAAGTTTGGAGGACGATTTTGGCCCTACAAGGGCAGTCAATGTCCTTGTCGGTGGCAGCTTGGGTCTGCGAGGAATCTTAGTCCATGAGGAACTTCATGAGGCGGCAGTCGACTCCCAGACATGGGGCTTTCGATACAAACCATGGCGCTTTTCCACGTGAAGGAAATCTCAGTCCCGCAGATCCATGATGCCAGGTTTTAGGAGGCATTTAGCCCTACAATTGCAACTAGAGTTCTAGTTGATGGCAGCTTGGGTCTGGGAAGGATCTTGATCCATGCGGCATTTCAGGTGGCGTCCGGGAGCAGAGTGCCTTAGGGCCGGGACACAAAAAGTGTCCCTTTTCTCTGAGAAAGAGAAGTCTGTCCCCCAGTTTCTTGATGTCAGTTTGGAGGAGGGTTTTGGCCCTGCAAGGGCAGCCAGGGTCCTTGTCGGTGGCAGCTTGGGTCTGTGAGGGATCTTGCTCCATGCGGAATTTCAAGAGGTGGCTGTCGACTCCCAGACATGGGGCCTTCGATACAAACGATGGCACTTTTCCATGTGAAAGAAAACTTAGGCCCCCAGATTCATGATGTCAGGTTGGTGGAGGGTTTTAGCCCTACAAATGCATCTAGAGTCCTGGTTGATGGCAGCTTGCATCAGCAAATAATCTTAATCCATACGGGATTTCAGGTGGTGTCCGGGAGCACAGTGCCTTAGGGCCGGGACACAAAAAGAGTCCCTTTCCTCTGAGAAAGAGAACGCTGCCCCCCACTTTCTTGATGTCAGTTTGGAGGGGGATTTTGGCCCTACAAGGGCAGTCAATGTCCTGGTCGGTGGCAGTTTGGGTCTGCGAGGGATCTTGCTCCATGCGGAATTTCATGAGGCGGCAGTCGACTCCCAGACATGGGGCCTTCGATACAAACAATGGTGCTTTTCCACATGAAAGAAAACTCAGTCCCGCAGATCCATGATGCCGGATTTTAGGAGGCATTGAGCCCTACATTTGCAGCCAGAGTTCTAGTTGATGGCAGCTTGGGCCTGGGAAGGATCTTGATCCGTGCGCCATTTCAGGTGTCGTCCGTGAGCACAGTGCCTAAGGGCCGGGACACAAATAGTGTCTGTTTTCTCTGAGAAAGAGAGCTCTGCCCCCCAGTTTCTTGATGTCAGTTTGGAGGAGGGTTTTGGCCCTGCAAGGGAAGCCAGGGTCCTAGTCGGTGGCAGCTTGGGTCTGTGAGGGATCTTGCTCCATGCGGAATTTGAAGAGGCGGCAGTCGACTCCCAGACATGGGGCCTTCGATACAAACGATGGCACTTTTCCATATGAAAGAAAACTTAGTCCCCCAGATTCATGATGTCGGTTTGGTGGAGGGTTTTAGCTCTACAAATGCAACTAGAGTCCTGGTTGATGGCTGCTTGCGTCAGCGAATAATCTTGATCCATGCAGAACTTCAGGACGCATCCGGGAAAAGAGTTCTATAGGGCCAGGACATAAAAAGTGTCCCTTTTCTCTGAGAAAGAGAAGTCTGCCCCCCGGTTTCTATATGTCAGTTTGGAGGAGGGTTTTGGCCCTGCAAGGGCAGCCAGGGCTCTTTTTGGTGGCTGCTTGTGTCTGCGAGGTATCTTGATCCATACGGAATTTCAGGAGGCATCCGGGAGCACAGTGCCTTCGGGCTGAAACACAAAAAGTGTCCGTTTTCTCTGAGAAAGAGAAGTTTGCCCCCCCGTTTCTTCATGTCAGTTTGGCGGAGGGTTTTGGCCCTGCAAGGGCAGCCAGGGCTCTATTCGGTGGTAGCTTGGGTCTGTGAGGGATCTTGCTCCATGCGGATTTTGAAGTGGCGGCAGTCGACTCCCAGATATGGGGCCAACAATACAAACAATGGCGCTTTTCCACGTGAAAGAAACCTTAGGACCCCAGATTCATGATGCCAGTTTTTAGGAGGCATTTAGCCCTACAATTGCAGCCAGAGTTCTAGTTGATGGCAGCTTGGGACTGGGAAGGATCTTGATTCGTGCGGCATTTCAGGTGGCGTCCGGGAGCACAGTGCCTTCGGGCCGGGACACAAAAAGTGTCCCTTTTCTCTGAGAAAGAGAACTCTGCCCCCTAGATTCATGATGTCAGTTTGGAGGAGGGTTTTGGCCCTACAAATGCAACCAGAGTCCAGGTTGATGGCAGCTTGCGTCAGCGAATAATCATGATCCATACGGAATTTCAGGAGTAAACAGGAGCACAGTTTCTTCGGGCCGGGACACAAAAAAAGTCCCTTTTCTCTGAGAAAGAGAACTCTACCCCCCAGTTTCTTGATGTCAGTTTGAAGGAGGGTTTTGGCCCTGCAAGTGCAGCCTGGGTCCTTGTCGGTGGCAGCTTGGGTCTGCGAGGAAACTTAATCCATGCGGAATTTCAGCATGCTGCTGTCAACTCCCAGACATGGGGCCTTCGATACAAACAATGGCGCTTTTCCACGTGAAAGAAAACTCAATCCCGCAGATCCATGATGCCAGTTTTTAGGAGGCATTTAGCCCTACAATTGCAGCCAGAGTTCTAGTTGATGGCAGTTGGGTCTGGGAAGGATCTTGATCCATGTGGCATTTCAGGCGGCGTCCGGGAGCAGAGTGCCTTAGGGCCGGGACACAAAAAGTGTCCCTTTTCTCTGAGAAAGAGAACTCTGCCCCCAGTTTTCTTGATGTCAGTTTGGAGGAGGGTTTTGGCCCTGCAAGGGCAGCCAGGGTCCTTGTCGGTGGCAGCTTGGGTCTGTGAGGGATCTTGCTCCATGCGGAAATTGAAGAGGCGACTGTCGACTCCCCGACATGGGGCCTTCGATACAAACAATGGCGCTTTTCCATGTGAAAGAAAACTCAGTCCTCCAGATCCATGATGCCAGTTTTTAGGAGGCATTTAGCCCTACAATTGCAGCCAGAGTTCTAGTTGATGGCAGCTTGGGTCTGGGAAGGATCTTGATCCGTGCGGCATTACAGGTGGCGTCCGAGAGCACAGTCCCTTAGGCCCGGAACACAAAAAGTGTCTGTTTTCTCTGAGAAAGAGAACTCTGCCCCCCAGTTTCTTGATGTCAGTTTGGAGGAGGGTTTTGGCCCTGCAAGGGCACCTAGGGTCCTTCTCGGTGGCAGCTTGGGTGTGCGAGGAATCTTGATCCATACAGAATTTCAGGAGGCCTCCGGGAGCACAGTGCCTTCGGGCCGGGACAGAAAAAGTGTCCCTTTTCTCTGAGAAAGAGAACTCTGCCCCCCAGTTTCTTGATGTCAGTTTGGACGAGGGTTTTGGCCCTGCAAGGGCAGCCAGGGTCCTTGTCGGTGGCAGCTTGGGTCTGTGAGGGTTCTTGCTCATGCGGAATTTGAAGAGGCGGCAGTCGACTCCCAGACATGGGGCCTACGATACAAATGATGGCGCTTTTCCACGTGAAAGAAACCTTAGGCCCCCAGATTCATGATGTCGGGTTGGTGGAGGGTTTTAGCTCTACAAATGCAACCAGAGTCCTGGTTGATGGCAGTTGCGTCAGCGAATATCTTGATTCATACGGAATTTCAGGTGGCATCCGGGAGCACAGTGCCTTAGGGCCGGGACACAAAAAGTGTCCCTTTTCTCTGAGAAAGAGAACTCTGCCCCCCAGTTTCTTGATGTCAGTTTGGAGGAGGGTTTTGGCCCTGCAAGGGCAGCCAGGGTCCTTGTCGGTGGCAGCTTGGGTCTGTGAGGGATCTTGCTCCATGCGGAATTTGAAGAGGCGGCAGTCGACTCCCAGACATGGGGCCTTCGATACAAACGATGGCACTTTTCCATGTGAAAGAAAACTTAGTCCCCCAGATTCATGATGTCGGTTTGGTGGAGGGTTTTAGCTCTACAAATGCAACCAGAGACCAGGTTGATTGCAGGTTGCGTCAGCGAATACTCTTGATCCATACAGAATTTCAGGACGCATCCAGGGACAATAGTTCCTTAGGGCCGGGACAGAAAAAGTGTCCCTTTTCTCTGAGAAAGAGAACTCTGCCCCCCGGTTTCTTGATGTCAGTTTGGAGGAGGGTTTTGGCCCTGCAAGGGCAGCCAGGGCTCTTTTTGGTGGCAGCTTGGGTCTGCGAGGAATCTTGATCCATACGGAATTTCAGGAGGCATCCGGGATCACAGTGCCTTAGGGCTGGGACACTAACAGTGTCCCTTTTCTCTGAGAAAGAGAACTTTGCTCCCCAGTTTCTTGATGTCAGTTTGGAGGAGGGTTTTGGCCCTGCAAGGGCAGCCAGGGTCCTTCTCGGTGGCAGCTTGGGTCTTCGAGAAATCTTGATCCATACGGGATTTCAGGAGGCATCCGGGAGCACAGTGCCTTAGGGCCGGGACACAAAAAGTGTCCCTTTTCTCTGAGAAAGAGAACTCTGCCCCCCACTTTCTTGATGTCAGTTTGGAGGAGGGTTTTGGCCCTGAGAGGGCAGCCAGGGCTCTATTCGGTGGCGGCTTGGGTCTGTGAGGGGTCTTGCTCCATGCGGAATTTGAAGAGGCAGCAGTCGACTCCCAGACATGGGGCCTACAATACAAACGATGGCGTTTTTCCACGTGAAAGAAACCTTAGGCCCCCAGATTCATGATGTCAGGTTGGTGGAGGGTTTAAGCCCTACAAATGCAACCAGAGTCCTGGTTGATGGCAGCTTGCGTCAGCGAATAATCTTGATGCATACAGAATTTCAGGAGGCATCTGGGAGCACAGTGCCTTAGGGCCGGGACACAAAAAGTGTCCCTTTTCTCTGAGAAAGAGAACTCTGAACCCCAGATTCTTGATGTCAGTTTGGAGGAGGGTTTTGGCCCTGCAAGGGCTGCCAGGGCTCTTGTTGTTGGAAGCTTTGGTCTGCGAGGGATCTTGATCCATGCGGAATTTCAGGAGGCATCCGGGAGCACAGTATCTTCGTGCCGGGACACAAAAAGTGTCCCTTTTCTCTGAGAAAGAGAACTCTGCCCCCCACTTTCTTGATGTCAGTTTGGAGGAGGGTTTTGGCCCCGCAAGGGCAGCCAGAATCCTCGTCGGTGGCAGCTTGGGTCTGCGATGAATCCAGCTCCGTGCGGAATTTCATGAGGCGGCAGTCAACTCCCAGACATGGGGCCTTCGATAGAAACAAGGACGCTTTTCCACGTGAAAGAAAACTCAGTCCCGCAGATCCATGATGCCAGCTTTTATGAGGCATTTAGCCCTACAAATGCAGCCAGAGTTCTAGTTGATGGCAGCTTGGGTCTGGGAAGGATCTTGATTCGTGCGGCATTTCAGGTGGCGTCCGGGAGCACAGTGCCTTCGTGCCGGGTCACAAATAGTGTCCCTTTTCTCTGAGAAAGAGAACTCTGCCCCCCGGTTTCTTGATGTCAGTTTGGAGGAGGGTTTTGACCCTGCAAGGGCAGCCAGGGTCCTTTTCGGTGGCAGCTTGGGTCTGTGAGGGATCTTGCTCCATGTGGAATTTTATGAGGCGGAAGTTGACTCCCAGACATGGGGCCTTCGGAAAAAATGATGGCACTTTTCCACGTGAAAGAAAACTTAGGCCCCCAGATTAATGATGTTTGTTTGGTGGAGGGTTTTAGCCCTACAAATGCAACTAGAGTCCTGGTTGATGGCAGCTTGCGTCAGCAAATAATCTAAATCCATACGGGATTTCAGGTGGTGTCCGGGAGCACAGTGCCTTCGGGCCGGGACACAAAAAGAGTCCGTTTCCTCTGAGAAAGAGAAGTCAGCCCCCCGGTTTCTTGATGTCAGTTTGGAGGACGATTTTGGCCCTACAAGGGCAGTCAATGTCCTTGTCGGTGGCAGCTTGGGTCTGCGAGGAATCTTAGTCCATGAGGAACTTCATGAGGCGGCAGTCGACTCCCAGACATGGGGCTTTCGATACAAACCATGGCGCTTTTCCACGTGAAGGAAATCTCAGTCCCGCAGATCCATGATGCCAGGTTTTAGGAGGCATTTAGCCCTACAATTGCAACTAGAGTTCTAGTTGATGGCAGCTTGGGTCTGGGAAGGATCTTGATCCGTGCGGCATTTCAGGTGGCGTCCGAGAGCACAGTGCCTTCGGGCCGGGACAGAAGAAAGAGAACTCTGGATGTCTCTGCAAAGAGTCCAACTCTGTGGAAGTCTGCCCCCCAGTTTTGAGGAGTTTGGAGCCCTGCAAGGGCAGCAGGGTCCTTGTCAGGGTCCTTGTCGGTGGCAGCTTGGGTCTGTGAGGGATCTTGCTCCATGCGGAATTTCAAGAGGTGGCTGTCGACTCCCAGACATGGGGCCTTCGATACAAACGATGGCACTTTTCCATGTGAAAGAAAACTTAGGCCCCCAGATTCATGATGTCAGGTTGGTGGAGGGTTTTAGCCCTACAAATGCAACTAGAGTCCTGGTTGATGGCAGCTTGCATCAGCAAATAATCTTAATCCATACGGGATTTCAGGTGGTGTCCGGGAGCACAGTGCCTTCGGGCCGGGACACAAAAAGAGTCCCTTTCCTCTGAGAAAGAGAAGTCTGCCCCCCGGTTTCTTGATGTCAGTTTGGAGGGGGATTTTGGCCCTACAAGGGCAGTCAATGTCCTTGTCGGTGGCAGTTTGGGTCTGCGAGGGATCTTGCTCCATGCGGAATTTCATGAGGCGGCAGTCGACTCCCAGACATGGGGCCTTCGATACAAACAATGGTGCTTTTCCACATGAAAGAAAACTCAGTCCCGCAGATCCATGATGCCAGATTTTAGGAGGCATTTAGCCCTACATTTGCAGCCAGAGTTCTAGTTGATGGCAGCTTGGGTCTGGGAAGGATCTTGATCCGTGCGGCATTTCAGGTGTCGTCCGTGAGCACAGTGCCTAAGGGCCGGGACACAAATAGTGTCTGTTTTCTCTGAGAAAGAGAGCTCTGCCCCCCAGTTTCTTGATGTCAGTTTGGAGGAGGGTTTTGGCCCTGCAAGGGAAGCCAGGGTCCTAGTCGGTGGCAGCTTGGGTCTGTGAGGGATCTTGCTCCATGCGGAATTTGAAGAGGCGGCAGTCGACTCCCAGACATGGGGCCTTCGATACAAACGATGGCACTTTTCCATGTGAAAGAAAACTTAGTCCCCCAGATTCATGATGTCGGTTTGGTGGAGGGTTTTAGCTCTACAAATGCAACTAGAGTCCTGGTTGATGGCTGCTTGCGTCAGCGAATAATCTTGATCCATGCAGAACTTCAGGACGCATCCGGGAAAAGAGTTCTATAGGGCCAGGACATAAAAAGTGTCCCTTTTCTCTGAGAAAGAGAAGTCTGCCCCCCGGTTTCTATATGTCAGTTTGGAGGAGGGTTTTGGCCCTGCAAGGGCAGCCAGGGCTCTTTTTGGTGGCAGCTTGTGTCTGCGAGGTATCTTGATCCATACGGAATTTCAGGAGGTATCCGGGAGCACAGTGCCTTCGGGCTGAAACACAAAAAGTGTCCGTTTTCTCTGAGAAAGAGAAGTTTGCCCCCCCGTTTCTTGATGTCAGTTTGGCGGAGGGTTTTGGCCCTGCAAGGGCAGCCAGGGCTCTATTCGGTGGTAGCTTGGGTCTGTGAGGGATCGTGCTCCATGCGGAATTTGAAGTGGCGGCAGTCGACTCCCAGATGTGGGGCCAACAATACAAACAATGGCGCTTTTCCACGTGAAAGAAACCTTAGGCCCCCAGATTCATGATGCCAGTTTTTAGGAGGCATTTAGCCCTACAATTGCAGCCAGAGTTCTAGTTGATGGCAGCTTGGGTCTTGGAAGGATCTTGATCCATGCGGCATTTCAGGTGGCGTCCGGGAGCACAGTGCCTTAGGGCCGGGACACAAAAAGTGTCCCTTTTCTCTGAGAAAGAGAACTCTGCCCCCTAGATTCACGATGTCAGTTTGAAGGAGGGTTTTGGCTCTGCAAGTGCAGCCTGGGTCCTTGTCGGTGGCAGCTTGGGTCTGCGAGGAAACTTAATCCATGCGGAATTTCAGCATGCTGCTGTCAACTCCCAGACATGGGGCCTTCGATACAAACAATGGCGCTTTTCCACGTGAAAGAAAACTCAGTCCCCCCCAGATCCATGATGCCAGATTTTAGGAGGCATTTAGCCCTACAATTGCAGCCAGAGTTCTAGTCGATGGCAGCTTGGATCTGGGAAGGATCTTGATCCGTGCGGCATTTCAGGTGGCGTCCGGGAGGACAGTGCCTTCGGGCCGGGACACAAATAGTGTCCCTTTTCTCTGAGAAAGAGAACTCTGCCCCCAGTTCCTTGATGTCAGTTTGGAGGAGGTCTTTGGCCCTGCAAGTGCAGCCAGGGTCCTTTTTTGTGGCAGCTTGGGTCTGTGAGGGATCTTGCTCCATGCGGAATTTGAAGAGGTGGCAGTCGACTCCCAGACATGGGGCCTACGATATAAACGATGGCACTTTTCCACGTGAAAGTAAACTTAGGCCCCCAGATTCATGATGTCGGTTTGGTGGAGGGTTTTAGCCCTACAAATGCAACTAGAGTCCTGGTTGATGGCAGGTTGCGTCAGCAAATAATCTTAATCCATACGGGATTTCAGCTGGTGTCCGGGAGCACAGTGCCTTCAGGTTGGGATACAAAAAGAGTCCCTTTCCTCTGAGAAAGAGAACTCTGCCCCCCGGTTTCTTGATGTCAGTTTGGAGGAGGGTTTTGGCCCTGCAAGCGCAGCCAGGGTCGTAGTCGGTGGCAGCTTGGGTCTGTGAGGGATCTTGCTCCATGCGGAATATGAAGAGGCGGCAGTCGACTCCCAGACATGGGGCCTTCGATAAAAACGATGGCGCTTTTCCAAGTGAAAGAAAACTCAGTCCCCCAGATCCATGATGTCGGTTTGGTGGAGGCTTTAGGCCTACAAATGCAACTAGAGTCCTGGTTGATGGCAGCTTGCTTCAGCAAATTATCTTGATCCATACGGAATTTCAGGTGGTGTCCGGGAGCACAGTGCCTTCGGGCCGGGACACAAAAGTGTCCCTTTTCTCTGAGAAAGAGAAATCAGCCCCCCGGTTTCTTGATGTCAGTTTGGAGGAGCATTTTGGCCCTACAAGGGCAGTCAATGTCGTTGTCAGTAGCAGCTTGGGTCTGCGAGGAATCTTAATCCATGCAGAATTTCATGAGGCGGCTGTCGAGTCCCAGACATGGGGCTTTCGATACAAACCATGGCGCTTTTCCATGTGAAAGAAAACTCAGTCCCCCAGATCCATGATGCCAGGTTTTAGGAGGCATTTAGCCCTACAATTGCAGCCAGAGTTCTAGTTGATGGCAGCTTGGGTCTGGGAAGGATCTTGATCCGTGCGGCATTTCAGGTGGCGTCCGAGAGCACAGTCCCTTAGGCCGGAACACAAAAAGTGTCTGTTTTCTCTGAGAAAGAGAACTCTGCCCCCCAGTTTCTTGATGTCAGTTTGGAGGAGGGTTTTGGCCCTGCAAGGGCAGCCAGGGTCTTGTCGGTGGCAGCTTGGGTCTGCGAGGAATCTTGATCCATACGGAATTTCAGGAGGCAGCAGGGAGCACAGTGCCTTAGGGCCGGGACA
>JAVTVJ010003136.1:0-10039 GCA_034509425.1 Eopsaltria australis | reverse complement strand
CCACGGCCGTCTGGCAGTGCTCGCTACTGACACGCTTCGCCATGCCTTGCATTGCTTTGCTATGCGGTCTGTAGCCTCGTCTCAGCCTTCCGCCCCTGCAGTGCCTTGCATTGACTGGCTCACTCATCCCCCTCGTGACCTCCCTTTCGATTTGTCCAGGTCCAGCTTTTCATTTCCTTCTCCTTCTAGGACTCTCATTGCCTTACAGAGCATCTTCCTTTGGCCCTTGAATCCTTCCAGTGCTTCGCGTTATCTTTCTCGCCCCTCCCCCACCTGGAACTCAAGACGCCTTTTTCATGCCATTCCCGAGCCTTGCCCTCCTGCCCTGTCTGATTCGCCTATGATTCATAGTGCCAGTGTTGCTGGAGCAGATGTTATGACATCATGGGCTGGAAGAGTCCGGCAAGATCCTTCTGTCCTGACACCTTCTAGGTAGGTGCAATTGTTGGCCATTCAATACTGCATGTGCATCAGTCCCTGGATGCTTTGTATCTTGGAGGAGGCCGTGCCATTTCTTTGGATTACCACTCTTCCGTAAAGAAAGCAAGGTTAGACGTGCACACTGGGTGGCCTCAAGGAATGAAGAGGCTTTTGCCAATAAGCAGTGCTCTGGCGTTGAGCTGCTCAACTGTCAGTGCAAAGGCAGATGCCAAGGCTGTTGAGGCATTTTGTCTGGGAGCCTTAGTGTGTCAGCAGTCCCTGGGTGCTGTTCCGTTTGCATCCTGACCTGTGAGGAGTAGAAGGCTTCGAAGTACTAGAGCTTGAGGAGGAAAGTGCCGCGAGCAGGGGGTGTGCGGCTAGCTCGATGGGTGCAGCTGAAGCTGCAGACAGCAAGGGCATTATTAGCTGGCACTTGTGCCAGCTCTGTTTTTGCTAGATGTTTCCGAGTGGGCAGATTCAGCTAGAGTGGAAAGCATGTAGGGCATAGGAGTTCGTCTTGCCGTTTGAGTGCGGTGCAAAGAAGGCTCCGCACTTGGGAGAGGAAGATCAGGCAAATCTTTTCGCGCTGGCAACAGGACGCTTGAGAGCAGGGACGTTTCCAAGGCGGCTCTAGCCTCGGAGAGGTTTCGAGCTGCCCTCGGAGCGTTTCCTTCTTTTGCGAGTCGACAGCGCCATCTTGTGGCTTTGGACTGCTAACGCAACATCGGCAGGGCAAGAGACGGTCAGGCCCGCTCCTCTTGCAGTGTGCACACTGCGCAAAGAAGCCCGGTTCCCTGCGGCTTCGCTCTTCGCCCAATGTGACTTGGACACAACTGAAACTCAGCGACGGCCTTCAGCTTTGCCGCTTTTCGCCGTCTCTGCTGCACGCATCCGCAGCGTGCTATGGACGGTTTTCCCTCAGCTCCTGGTACAGTGAGACACTCTCTTCTTCGCAGATGATTGCGAGCTGTGCATCTAGCTTGTCGCTCAGTGAGCTGTGCCAAGAAAGAAGCACTTGCAGCGTTAGTCTTTCAACGTCCGACACGTTTCAAAGCACCCACAAAGCGGGCGACGGGAAGGGGCGAAGAAGCAGACGTTCATTCCTGGCTCTTTTTTCCTCGGCCAGCCGCCAGCGCCCCGGATCTTTGTCGTTGCGAGGCTAGAATGTGTGCGGCGCTCCTTCGCCGTGACCAGGGCCGTGCAGAGAGCGCCGGGCTTGGACGGGGCTTTGCAGGCGGTAAAGGAAAGAGGAGTGTTCCTGAAAAGTGGTGCAAATACGAGTTTGCTCAAGTTGCAGGGGAGAGCTGCGGGCAGCCTTATTATTCTGGCACAGGTGTCCGAGTGAGCCGCAGTCGAAAGCTTTCCCTTGAGATTCAGAGGGCGAGAGGCGCAATACGGGCTGAGAAGCCAAGTTCGCTGTCAGAGCGTCTTTCGGCTGAAGCAAGGCTTAGCAGAGCTTGACTGCCGGCACAGTGTCCTCTGCGAGAAATAGAGCGCTATTCTCCACAGCGGAGAAAGAAATTGCCGTGGCTCACACAAGGCGTAGAACGAAGCCGCACGGTACAGGGCTTGTGTGCGCAGCGTACTGACGGCGTGAGGAGCGTGTCTGCCGCTGGCCGGCCAGCCGAATTCTCTTTGGCAGTGCTAAAGGAAAAGTTCAGCTAGAGCTGCTTGCGCCGCTACTTATTTCTCTTCCAGCCCCTCGGGGAAACAGCTGCTCCTACCTTTATGCTCCGAGAAGCAGAGAACACAATGACAGATGCAGCGGAGAAGGGAAGGAGAGAGTGCACGGTGTGAGCTTCATGTTGCTTACGTGGGGCAAGCGGAAAGTGAAGCCCTGCACTGTCTTTTACATCTTAGAAGGAAGAGAGCGTTCTCAGCTGACTCTGATTGTGATCGAGATTTTGCTAGTCTTTTTCAGTTCGGTTCACTGCGCAAAGAAGCCACGGTCTCTTTGGACAGACATATTCATCTTACTTCTCTCAGTCCCACACCTGCTTGTCGCTGCGTGGGTCCCCCTGGCACCACACGCCCCACCTACCCCCAAACTCTGGCATCACAACACACACAAACTCACAACACTTGCGCTACAGCAGGCCAACGTACCAGAACACACTACTAGCACACACATACCCCCCTGACACAGTTTCACGTAGCTACCCTGCGACAACCCTGCCCCCGACAACCCGCACACACACCACCCCACACACCACTTCCCACACGAGCTGACTGCAGCGCAGCCGCCACTCACGTGCCACGGCGTTCTGGCAGTGCTCGCTACTGACGACGTTCGCATGCCGTTGCAATGCTTTTGCTATGCGGTCTGTAGCTCGTCTCGCCTCGCCCCTGAGTGCCTTGCATTGACTTGCTCACTCATCCCCTGCCGTGACCTCCCTTTCGATTTGTCGGTCCGTTTTCATGTTTCCTTCTCCTTCTAGGACTCTCATGTGCCTTACAGAACATCTTCCCTTTTTGGCCCTTGAATCCTTCCATTGCTTCGCGTTATCTTTCTCGCCCCTCCCCCACCTGGAACTCAAGACGCCTTTTTCATGCCATTCCGGAGCCTTGCCCTCCTGCCCTGTCTGATTCGCCTATGATTCATAGTGCCAGTGTTGCTGGAGCAGATGTTATGACATCATGGGCTGGAAGAGTCCGGCACGATTCTTCTGTCCTGACACCTTCTAGGTAGGTGCAATTGTTGGCCATTCAATACTGCATGTGCATCAGTCCCTGGATGCTGTGTATCTTGGAGGAGGCCGTGCCATTTCTTTGGATTACCACTCTTCCGTAAAGAAAGCAAGTTTAGACGTGCACACTGGGTGGCCTCCAGGAATGAAGAGGCTTTTGCCAATAAGCAGTGCTCTGGCTTTGAGCTGCTCAACTGTCAGTGCAAAGGCAGATGCCAGGCTGTTGAGCATTTTGTCCTGGGAGCTTTAGTGTGTCAGCAGTCCCTGGTGCTGTTCCGTTTGCATCCTGACTCTGTGTGAGTGAAGGCTTCGGAAGGTAGCTAGAGCTGAGGAAGGAAAGTGCCGCGAGCAGGGTGTGTGCGGCTAGCTCGATGGGTGCAGCTGAAGCTGCAGACAGCAAGGGCATTATTAGCTGGCACTTGTGCCAGCTCTGTTTTTGCTAGATTTTTCCGAGTGGGCAGATTCAGCTAGAGTGGAAAGCATGTAGGGCAAAGGAGTTCGTCTTGCCGTTTGAGTGCGGTGCAAAGAAGGCTCCGCACTTGGGAGAGGAAGATCAGGCAAATCTTTTCGCGCTGGCAACAGGACGCTTGAGAGCAGGGACGTTTCAAAGGCGGCTCTAGCCTCGGAGAGGTTTCGAGCTGTCCTCGGAGCGTTTCCTTCTTTTGCGAGTCGACAGCGCCCTCTTGTGGCTTTGGACTGCTAACGCAACATCGGCAGGGCAAGAGACTGTCAGGCCCGCTCCTCTTGCAGTGTGCACACTGCGCAAAGAAGCCCGGTTCCCTGCGGCTTCGCTCTTCGCCAAAAGTGACTTGGACACAACTGAAACTCAGCGACGGCATTCAGCTTTGCCGCTTTTCGCCGTCTCTGCTGCACGCATCCGCAGCGTGCTATGGACGGTTTTCCCTCAGCTCCTGGTACAGTGAGACTCTCTCTTCTTCGCAGATGATTGCGAGCTGTGCATCTAGCTTGTCGCTCAGTGAGCTGTGCCAGGAAAGAAGCACTTGCAGCGTTAGTCTTTCAACGTCCGACACTTTCAAAGCAGCACCACAAAGCCGGGCGACGCGAAGGGGCGAAGAAGCAGACGTTCATTCCTGGCTCTTTTTCCTCGGCCAGCCGGCCAGCCGGATCTTTGGTCGTTGCGAGGCTAGAATGTGTGCGGCGCTCCTCGCCGCTGACAGGGCCGTGAGAGAGCGCCGGGCTGGGACGGGGCTTTCAGGCGGTAAAGGAAAGAGGAGTGTTCCTGAAAAGTGGTGCAAATACGAGTTTGCTCAAGTTGCAGGGGAGAGCTGCGGGCAGCCTTATTATTCTGGCACAGGTGTCCGATTGAGCCGCAGTCGAAAAGCTTTCCCTTGAGATTCAGAGGGCGAGAGGCGCAATACGGGCTGAGAAGCCAAGTTCGCTGTCAGAGCGTCTTTCGGCTGAAGCAAGGCTTAGCAGCGCTTGACTGCCGGCACAAGGTTCTCTGCGGAGGAGCACGAGTTGCCCCACTGCAAAAACGAAAGTCAAGCCACGGGTTACAGAAAACGAAGAACGAAGACAGTCAGCTGAGAACACTCTCTTCTTTCTAAGATGTAAAAGACAGTGCAGGGCTTCACTTTCCGCTTGCCCCACGTAAGCAACATGAAGCTCACACGGTGCACTCTCTCCTTCCCTTCTCCGCTGCATCTGTCATTGTGTTCTCTGCTTCTCGGAGCATAAAGGTAGGAGCAGCTGTTTCCCCGAGGGGGTGGAAGAGAAATAAGTAGCGGCGCAAGCAGCTCTAGCTGAACTTTTCCTTTAGCACTGCCAAAGAGAATTCGGCTGGCCGGCCAGCGGCAGGCACGCTTCTCACGCCGTCAGTACGCTGCGCACACAAGCCCTGTACCGTGCGGCTTCGTTCTACGCCTTGTGTGAGCCACGGCAATTTCTTTCTCCGCTGTGGAGAACCGCGCTCTATTTCTCGCAGAGGACACTGTGCCGGCAGTCAAGCGCTGCTAAGCCTTGCTTCAGCCGAAAGACGCTCTGACAGCGAACTTGGCTTCTCAGCCCGTATTGCGCCTCTCGCCCTCTGAATCTCAAGGGAAAGCTTTTCGACTGCGGCTCACTCGGACACCTGTGCCAGAATATTAAGGCTGCCCGCAGCTCTCCCCTGCAACTTGAGCAAACTCGTATTTGCACCACTTTTCAGGAACACTCCTCTTTCCTTTACCGCCTGCAAAGCCCGTTCCCAGCCCGGCGCTCTCTGCACGCCACTTGTCACGGCGAAGGAGCCCGCACACTTCTAGCCTCGCAACGACAAAGATCCGGCTGGCGCTGGCCAGGAAAAAGAGCCAGAATGAAGCGTCTGCTTCTTCGCCCCTTCCCCGTCGCCCCCGGCTTTGTTGGTGCTGCTTGAAAGTGTTCGGACGTTGAAAGACTAACGCTGCAAGTGCTTCTTTTCCTGCACACTCACTGAGCGGAACAAGCTAGATGCACAGCTCGCAATCATCTGCGAAGAAGAGAGTGTCTCACTGTACCAGGAGCTGAGGGAAAACCGTCCATAACACGCTGCGGATGCGTGCAGCAGAGACGGCGAAAAGCGGCAAAGCTGAATGCCGTCGCTGAGTTTCAGTTGTGTCCAAGTCACTTTGGGCGAAGAGCGAAGCCGCAGGGAAACGGGCTTCTTTGCGCAGTGTGCACACTGCAAGAGGAGCGGGCCTGACAGTCTCTTGCCCTGCCGATGTTGCGTTAGCAGTCCAAAGCCACAAGATGGCGCGGTCGACTCGCAAAAGAAGGAAACGCTCCGAGGACAGCTCGAAACCTCTCCGAGGCTAGAGCCGCCTTGGAAACGTCCCTGCTCTCAAGCGTCCTGTTGCCAGCGCGAAAAGATTTGCCTGATCTTCTTCTCCCAAGTGCGGAGCCTTCTTTGCACCGCACTCAACCGGCAAGACGAACTCCTTTGCCCTACATGCTTTCCACTCTAGCTGAATCTGCCCACTCGGAAACATCTAGCAAAAACAGAGCTGGCACAAGTGCCAGCTAATAATCCCCTTGCTGTCTGCAGCTTCAGCTGCACCCATCGAGCTAGCCGCACACACCCTGCTCGCGGCACTTTCCTTCCTCAGCTCTAGCTACCTTCCGAAGCCTTCACTCTCAAAGAGTCAGGATGCAAACGGAACAGCACCAGGGACTGCTGACACACTAAAGCTCCCAGGACAAAATGCTCAACAGCCTGGCATCTGCCTTTGCACTGACAGTTGAGCAGCTCAAAGCCAGAGCACTGCTTATTGGCAAAAGCCTCTTCATTCCTTGAGGCCACCCAGGGTGCACGTCTAAACTTGCTTTCTTTACGGAAGAGTGGTAATCCAAAGAAATGGCACGGCCTCCTCCAAGATCCAAAGCATCCAGGGACTGATGCACATGCAGTATTGAACGGCCAACAATTGCACCTACCTAGAAGGTGTCAGGACAGAAGAATCTTGCCGGACTCTTCCAGCCCATGATGTCATAACATCTGCTCCAGCAACACTGGCACTATGAATCATAGGCGAATCAGACAGGGCAGGAGGGCCAGGCTCGGGAATGGCATGACAAAGGCGTCTTGAGTTCCAGGTGGGGGAGGGGCGAGAAAGATAACGCGAAGCAATGGAAGGATTCCAGGGCAAAAGGAAGATGCTCTGTAAGGCAATGAGAGTCCTAGAAGGAGAAGGAAATGAAAAGCTGGACCTGGACAAATCGAAAGGGAGGTCACGAGGGGGATGAGTGAGCAAGTCAATGCAAGGCACTGCAGGGGCGGAAGGTTGAGACGAGGCTACAGACCGCATAGCAAAGCAATGCAAGGCATGGCGAAGCGTGTCAGTAGCGAGCACTGCCAGACGGCCGTGGCAGTGAGGGTGGGGCGGCTGCGTGCAGTGCAGCGCGTGTGGGAGTGGGTGTGGGGTGGTGTGTGTTTGCAGGGTTGTGCGGGGGCAGGGTTGTGCAGGGTAGGCGTGAATGTGCATGTGGAGGGAGTATGTGTGTGCTAGTAGTGTGTGCTGGCTACGTGCCTGTGTAGCGCCGGTGTGTGTGTGTGTGTGTGTGCAGAGGTTTGGGGAGTAGGTGGGGGGGCGGGGTGTGGTGCCAGGGGGACCCACGCAGCGCCAAGCAGGTGTGGGACTGAGAGAAGTAAGATGAATATGTCTGTCCAAAGAGACCGTGGGAATCCACTTGCAGACAGGGCTAGGAAGCGATAGACAGGCAAGGAAGAGAAGAAGCTGTTAGCTGTTGCAAATGCTACTAATCACCACATACTGTTGCTCAGGCATGGCACTGTTAAATTCCTGAAGCTAGAGCAAGAGGACAAAACTGAATAGAATGACGACGAGTTTCTTCTTTCTTTCTTTCTTTCTTTCTTTAATATAAACCAAAGAGAGGCGATATTGGAGTGCGGCATCCCATAAGCGATCAGCTCAGGCAGTGGGGAAAAGGGAGAGGGAGATGCAGCCGGGAAATTAGGATATGAAGGAGGCTACAAGGCGGCAGGATTAGAGAAAGCCCAGGGCAAATGGCCCATGGCCTGTCTCCTTCTTGAAATAGTTAGGGGACTAGTCTGTTCTTCTCTTGGGCCATAAACAAGTGGAATGTGGATGAGTTTTGCCAGCAGGAGGGACTTGCTGCGGGGTGTCAGTGTGCCCCTGCCCCCCCCATCCCCCACCCCCTCCTACCCCCCCCCCCCTCCCCTCCACCCCTCCAATTGCGAAGCCGCATCGCTGCTGGCGCGGGCAGGGCTGGGGCCGCAGTCAACAGCAGCCGAGGGGGCGTGGAAGGGGTGGCTGCGGCAGGATCGGCCGTGTGACCCCGCCCACTGGCACCGCCTCCATCTCTCCTTTGCCTCGCCCCCCGCCGGGCGCGCTCCCAAGCGGCGGCGCTCACCGGCTGCTCGGCGCTGCCGGAAGCCAGCAGCCGCCGGGGCTGTCCCGGCAGGACCGTGCCCCGGCTTCGCCAGCGGCTCGGCCGGAAACGGCGGCGCGCGTGTGCCGCGTGGCGCGGAGCACAGGCGTTGCGGGGCAGGCGCGGCGGGCCCACGCGAGGAGAGAGGGGCCGCGGGCGGGGCGGGGCGGGCGTGGCGCTGTGCGCATCCGCTTCCTGTCGCTCGGCTCCCGGCGCCGGCAGCGGCCCGGCGGGCGCCGTGTGAGCCCGCGGAGCGGCGGCGCCGGCCGGGCAGTGCGCGCTCTGGCATGCGGCCGGAGGCGGCCGCAGCGAGAGGCTCCTGGCACTGCCCGTACGGTGGTACGAGCGGGGAGCAGAGGCCGGCCTTCCGGGGGGCTATGAGGCGTGCCCGCCTTTACCCCGCTGCCCTCCTTGCCGCACGTGGCCCATTGCAGCCAATCGGCCGTTCCCGCAGCGGCGCCGGCGGCAGCGAGCCGGCAGCGCGCGCTCCATGCCTTGCCGGCCGCTGCCGCCCAGCGCCGCGCTCCGCCGAGGCATTTTGTCCCCCACGGTGGGAGAGCGACATAGGGGACGCTGAATGTGGAGGCTGCCTGTCGGCGGGAGCAACTTGCCTTCATTGACCACCTCTTTTTGGCTCCCGATTTCAGGTACCTTGCGCTGGTGCTGAAGAGTTTTGCAGCGAAGCTGGCGGAGGTGCTGCAAGAGCTCAATGGCAAGGAGCTTTTCAGTGCGACGCTCGGAGGTAGAAGATCCATAGCTGAAAGCAAAAAAGGTCAGAGCATGTCATCGGCCACAGTAATGCTAAGTTGTTCATCTTTGCCAACTGCTTGCAGAGTTGCTCTTTTCTGAGGTAAGGGGGCCAGAGCTGCACGGGCTCAGGATTTGGAGATGATGTTAGGTGCGGGCTTGGTGAAGAAAGTGGAGCGGTTGATGCGGCATTCTGCCAAATTGGGACAGGTCTTTCTGTATTCCTCAGTCCTGTGCCCTTAGCAAAAGCCTGAAAATAGGTTTTGCAGAACATCTGGTTTTTTTCCTACTAGCAGTAGTCACCTTGTCTTTAGGAAAGTAAAGGTTCTTTATTTTTCTCCATGAGCATCAAGTGCTTTTGATCAGCGTTGGTGTGCGTGCCTTAGCCTTGTTGTTGTCTTCCTTGGAGAACTTGTGCAATACTAAGATGATCAGTGGAGGTTTTAGACTGCAGTGGTGGACTTGAAGGCTTCCAGTAGCAGCAGCAGGGAGATGCTGTCCACATTTTGGATTTTCCTTTGTCTGAACCTTGTGCAAGTTTTCAGTTTTCAAGCAGTTTGAAGAGCTGCAAAGTTACCACTGATGGTTTAGTCAAGTTATCCTGTGATTTAAGTGACTAGTGAAGCACGTACTAAGGCAACGTACAGTAGCATCCCAGAAAGGTTGGATTGGAGAACAGGCAGTTCTGAAGACAGCTGTTTGTTGTAGGAGAAGGAGAATGTAGGAGATGATTGAAGAGCACTGAATGCACAAATGGTTAAGGAGGAGCCATCTTTTGATGTCCCCTCTACGCTTGTTCTCATTTGAAATACTGAACATTCTGCAGGTTGGTTTTGTAAGGCATGTGGGTTTGTTTTGTTTTTTTTATTGGGGGGGGGGGGTGGTGAGGGAGGTGGGGGAATGATGAGTGTTGGGTTTTTTTATTTCCAGAATAGTGTACAAAGAAGCTATGCCCAAAAGCAGCACTGTTTCTCTTACTCTTCTTAATTTTTCCTGCCTCAAAGAGTATTTTGTTAAAAAAACCTTAATAATCCTCCATTTTGCCTGATGCAGGAAGGGGGAAAGTAACTAGGAGATTTTGGAAGCCAGAAGAGAATTTCTTGCCCTCTGATGTTATGAAAAAGCATGGAGGGGAAAAAAAAAAAACCTGTTAGGAAAATTCAGGTGGCGTCCGGGAGCAGAGTGCCTTAGGGCCACGACAAAAAAGTGTCCGTTTTCTCTGAGAAAGAGAACTCTGCCCCCCAGTTTCTTGATGTCAGTTTGGAGGAGGGTTTTGGCCCTGCAAGGGCAGCCAGGGT
>JAVTVJ010003135.1:0-51882 GCA_034509425.1 Eopsaltria australis | reverse complement strand
TACCTGCAGCACGGTGAGTGCCCTGCTCTTGCTGTACCCCGAGCACAGGGAGAGTTTGGGGCTCAGGGGGATTTTGGGGTGTTTTAGGGTGTTTTTGGAGTGTTTTTAGGGTTTTTAGGGTGTTTTTGGGGTGTTTTTGGGAACCTGCAGCACGGTGAGTGCCCCGTTCTTGCCGTACCCCGAGCACAGGGAGGGTTTGGGGCTCAGGGGGTTTTTGGGGTCTCAGGTGAGTCTTTGGGGTGTTTTTGGGGTTTTGGGGGGGTTTTGGGGTTTTTTGGGGGGTTTTGGGTACCTGCAGCACGGTGAGTGCCCCGTTCTTGCCGTACCCCGAGCACAGGGAGGGTTTGGGGCTCAGGGGGGTTTTAGGATGTTTTTAGGGTTTTTAGGATGTTTTTTGGGAGATTTTGGGGTGTTTTTGGGGTTTTTAGGATGTTTTTGGGGTGATTTTGGGGTGTTTTTGGGATGTTTTTGGGGTGTTTTGGGTACCTGCAGCACGGTGAGGGCCCCGTTCTTGCCGTACCCCGAGCACAGGACGATCTCCAGGTCGGGCTCGGGGCTGTTCTGGAACTGCGGGAGAAAAACGGGGTCAGGTTTGGGGGGAATTTTGGGGATTTTGGGGTTTTTGGGACAGATTTTGGGGTGGATTTTTGGGTTTTTGGGAGTGGATTTTGAGGCGATTTTGAAGTGGATTTTGGGGTGGATTTGGGGTGATTTTGGGGTGGATTTTGGGGGGATTTTGGGGTGATTTTGGGGTGGATTTTGGGGTGATTTTTGAGATGATTTTGTGGTGATTTTTGGGATGATTTTGGGGTGATTTTGGGGGGATTTGGGGGTGATTTTGGGTTGATTTTTGGGATGATTTTGGGGTGATTTTGGGATGATTTTTGGGGTGATTTTTGGGGTGATTTTGGGGGATTTTGGGTGGCATTTTGGGGTGATTTCAAGATGATTTGGGGTGATTTGTTGGTGGATTTGGGGGAATTTTGGGGTGATTTCAGGATGATTTTGGGGTGGATTTGGGGCTGGATTTTGGGGTGATTTTGGGTTGATTTTGGGGTGATTTTGGGATGATTTTGGGCTGGATTTGGGGGATTTTGGGGTGGATTTTTGGGTGATTTTGGGGTGATTTTAGGGGAATTTGGGGTGATTTTGGGGTGATTTTGGGACGATTTTGGGCTGGATTTAGGATGATTTTGGGGTGATTTTGGGGTTGATTTCGGGATGATTCTGGGGTGATTTTGGGATGATTTTGGAGTAGATTTTGGGTGATTTTGGGGTGGATTTGGGGTGATTTTGGGATGATTTTGGGGTGGATTTTGGGTGATTTTGGGGTGGGTTTGGGGCTTTTTGGGTCTCACCTCCTCAGACAGGAACGCCGGCTCCCCCATGGCCGCGTTGGCGCAGGGCCCGATGTTGAGGATGCTGTCACACACCTGGGGACACGCACAGGGGACACAGGTGACACGGGTGACAGGTAAGACAGGTGACACGGGTGACAGGTGACACAGGTGACACAGGTGACAGAGAAATGACAGAAAAGGGACACACAGGTGACAGGCGACACAGAAACCACACAGGTGACAGAAGCTCTAAGGCCAGCTGGGGGTCACAGGGAGGTGACAAGGAGGTGACACACAGGTGACAGTGACAGCACCTTGAAGGAGCAGATGGCCAGGGGAGTGTGACAGGGACGTGACGCAGGTGACACAGGTGACACACAGGTGACACACAGGTGACACACAGGTGACATAGATGATGGGGAGGTGACACAGGTGACACAGGTGACACACAGGTGACACAGATGATGGGGAGGTGACACAGGTGACACAGATGATGGGGAGGTGACACACAGGTGACACACAGGTGACACAGACGATGGGGAGGTGACACAGGTGACAGGCAGGTGACAATACCTCGAAGGAGTAGGTGGCCAGCTGTGTCCCCGAGGCCGCCTCGCTCCCGTACACCTCGATCTCGTCCACCTCGTCCTGAGCCTGCGGCTTCCCCCCTGCGGCAGGGACACGCTGTCACCTAGTGTCACCTAGTGTCACCCACTGTCACCCACTGTCACCCATTGTCACCCCTGTGTCACCCACTGCTCCCCCCTGCGGCAGGGACACACTGTCACCTAGTGTCACCCTCTGTCACCTAGTGCCACCTAGTGTCACCCACTGTCACCTAGTGTCACCCACTGTCACCTAGTGTCACCTAGTGCCACCCACAGTCACCCGTGTCACCCCTGTGTCACCCACTGCTCCCCCCTGCGGCAGGGACACGCTGTCACCTAGTGTCACCTAGTGTCACCTAGTGTCACCCACTGTCACCCCCGTGTCACCCACTGCTCCCCCCTGCGGCAGGGACACGCTGTCACCTAGTGTCACCTAGTGTCACCTAGTGCCACCTAGTGTCACCCACTGTCACCCCTGTGCCACCCACTGTCACCTAGTGCCACACACTGTCACCTAGTGCCACCCCTGTGTCACTCACTGCTCCCCCCTGCGGCAGGGACACACTGCCACCTAGTGTCACCTAGTGTCACCCACTGTCCCCCCTATGTCACTCACTGCCATCCCCCTGGGACAGGGATACCTCTGTCACCTACTGTCACCCCTGTGTCACCTCCCTGTGACAGGAACACATTGTCACCCACTGTCCCCTGTCACGCCCTGTGACAAGGACACCTCTGTCACCTCCCTGTCACCTACTGCCACCCACTGTCACCCCTGTGTCACCCCCTGCCACTCCCCTGTGACGGGGACACGGCTGTCACCCACTGTCACCTCCCTGTCACCCTGGTGTCACTCCGTGCCACCCCCATGTCATCGCTGTCACCCTTGCAGTGACTGGGGGATGTCCCCAGGTGTGTCCCAGGTGTGTCCCAGGTGTGTCCCCAGGTGTCCCAGGTGTGTCCCCAGGTGTCCCCAGGTGTGTCCCCAGGTGTCCTCAGGTGTCCCCAGGTGTCCCAGATGTCCCCAGGTGTGTCCCAGGTGTCCCCAGGTGTGTCCCAGGTGTCCCCAGGTGTGTCCCAGGTGTCTCCAGCTGTCCCCAGGTGTCCCAGGTGTGTCCCAGGTGTGTCCCAGGTGTCCCCAGGTGTCCCAGGTGTGTCCCAGGTGTCCCCAGGTGTGTCCCCAGGTGTCCCAGGTGTCCCCAGGTGTGTCCCAGCTGTCCCCAGGTGTCCCCACCTGCCCACGGCCCCGAGGGTTCCGAGCGTTTCTTCTTCACTGGGGGCTCCTCCTGGGGGGGGAAAAAGGGATGGATTTTGGGGTCCCCAGGTGAATTCTGGGGTCCTGAGCAGGATTTGGGGTCCCCAGGTGTCTTTTGGGCTCCCCAGGTGTGCTTTGGGGCCCCCCA
This sequence comes from Eopsaltria australis, assembly GCA_034509425.1. Taxonomy (NCBI): domain Eukaryota; kingdom Metazoa; phylum Chordata; class Aves; order Passeriformes; family Petroicidae; genus Eopsaltria; species Eopsaltria australis. The sequence continues at coordinate 48,531 of JAVTVJ010003135.1, read as the reverse complement.
GGTGCATTTTGGGCTCCCCAGGTGTGCTTTGGGCTCTCACCTGCCTGTCTGGCTCCTCCTTGGATGGTGGCTTTGGAGTGGGGATTTGGGATCCCAGGGAGGATTTGGGGGTTCCCAGGTGAATTTTGGGGCCCCCCAGGTGAATTTTGGGCCTCCCAGGTGTGTTTTGGGCTCCCCAGGTGTGCTTTGGGCCCCCCCAGGTGCATTTTGGGCTCCCCAGGTGTGCTTTGGGCCCCCCCCCAGGTGTATTTTGGGCTCCCCAGATGTGTTTTGGGGTCCCCCAGGTGTGTTTTGGGCTCCCCAGGTGAATTTTGGGGTCCTGGGGAGGATTTTGGGGCCCCCCAGGTGCATTTTGGGGTCCCCCAGGTGTGCTTTGGGGTCTCACCTGCCTGTCAGGCCCCTCCTTGGATGGTGGCTCTGGGATGGGGATTTGGGATCCCAGGGAGGATTTGGGGGTTCCCAGGTGAATTTTAGGATCCCCAGGTGAATTTTGGGGTGCCTGGGGAGGATTTTGTGGCCCCCCAGGTGTGTTTTGGGCTCCCCAGGTGTGTTTTGGGGTCCCCAGGTGTATTTTGGGGTCCCCAGGTGTGATTTTGGGCTCTCACCTGCCTGTCTGGCCCCTCCTTAGATGGTGGCTTTGGGGTGGGGATTTGGGAAGGACTTAAAGGTTTTTGGGGCCCCTCCAGGTGAATTTTAGGGTCCCCAGGTAAATTCTGGGGAGGATTTTGGGCTCCCCAGGTGTGTTTTGGGATCCCCCAGGTGAATTTTAGGATCCCCAGGTGTGTTTCAGCCCCCCCAGGTGTATTTTGAGGTTCCCCAGGTGTGTTTCAGCCCCCCCCAGGTGTGTTTTGGGGTCCCCAGGTGTGTCTCAGCCCCCCCAGGTGTGTTTTGGGGTCCCCAGGTGTATTTTGGGGTCTCCAGGTGTGTCTCAGCCCCCCCAGGTGTGTTTTGGGCTCCCCAGGTGCATTTTGGGGTCCCCAGGTGTGTTTTGGGGTTCCCCAGGTGTGTTTTAGGGTCCCCAGGTGTGTCTGGGCTCTCACCTGCCTGTCGGGCCCCTCCTTGCCCTGCCCGGCCGGGGGCTCCTGCAGCTTCTCCGTGTACCTGAGCAGGAGCGAGTTCCCCAGGCGGGACCCCAGGAACAGGTACCCGGGCTCCAGAGGGACCATCTGGGGACACGGGGGGTCAGAGATGTCCCCAGGTGTGCCCAGGTGTCCCCAGGTGTCCCCAGGTGTGCCCAGGTACTCACGCAGGTGGTGAGGACGGAGGCGGCCGCTTTGTCGAAGTGGAAGGAGCGCACGGAGCGCATCCCGTCCGTGATCAGAGTCAGCACATAGCTGGGACAGATCAGAGGGGACAGATCAGAGGGGACAGCTCAGGAGGGGACAGCTCAGGGGACACCCAGGACACCCCAAAATCCTTGGGGACACCCTAAAATTGATCCCACAAACCCAGGACCCCCAGGGACCACCCCCCTTGTCCCACAGGACAGAGCTCATCCCGTCCCTGATCAGCGCCAGGACACGGCTGGGACAGGGAGGGGACAGGAGGGGACAGCTCAGGAGGGGACAGAGAACACCCCAAAACCCTTGGGGACACCCCAAAAATCCTTGGGGACACCCCCAAATCCCTGGGGACACCCCAAAATTGATCCCAAAAACCCAGGACCCCCCTTGTCCCACAGGACAGAGCTCATCCCGTCCGTGATCAGCGCCAGGACACGGCTGGGACAGGGAGGCGACAGCTCAGGGAGGGACAGGGGACACCCCAAAATCCCTGGGGACACCCCCAAATCCCTGGGGACACCCCTGGACTCACATCTCCCCCCCCTTGAGCGAGATGACCATCTTGTCATAGGAGATGAAGGTGGCCTGGGCACAGTCCAGGGTCATCCTCACGCCCTCCTGGACACCTGGGGACACAACGGGGACACAGACGGTCACAGAGGAGACAGGGACAGGGAGGGGGACAGGGACATGGGGACAGGGACAAGGGGACAGGGATGGGGACAGGGATGGGGACAGGGACAAGGGGACAGGGATGGGGACAGGGACAAGGGGACAGGGATGGGGACAGGGGGTCAGGGATGGAGACAGGGAGGAGGACAGGGGGACAGGGATGGGGACAGGGACAAGGGGACAGGGATGGGGACAGGGATGGCACAGGGATGGGGACAGGGATGGGGACAGGGATGGCGACAGGGACAGGGATGGGGACAGGGATGGCAACAGGGATAGGACAGGGACAGGGGGACAGGGATGGGGACAGGGATGGGGGGACAAAGAGGAGAAAGAGGAGGTAGAGGAAGGTGAGGAAAATGAGGACAATAAGGGACAGGGAGAGGAAAAGAGAAGGAAGAGGAGGAGGAGGAGGAAGAGGAGAATGAGGAGGATGAAGATGAGGATGATGAAGATGAGGATAACGAGGTTGAAGATGAGGATAATGATTAGGATGAGGATGATGAGGATGAAGATGAAAATGAGGATGATGAGGATAACGAGGATGAAGGTAAGGATGAGGACGATGATGAAGACGAGCATGATGAGGATGAAGATGAAGAAGATAAAGGATGAGAATGAAGATGAGGATGAAGATGAGGATGAGAATGATGAGGACAACAAGGATGACGATGAGGATGATGAAGATGAGGATGATGAGGATGATGAGGATGATGAGGATGACGAGGATGAAGATGAGGATGAAGATGAGGACGATGAGGATAACAAGGACGAAGATGACGAGGACGACGATGAGGATGATGATGAGGAGGATGAAGGTGAGGATGAGGAGGATGAGAAGGATGAGGATGGGGATGAGAATGATAAGGATGAAGATGAGGATGAGGATGATGAGGATGAGGAGGATGAGGAGGATGAGTGGGATGAAGATGAGGATGATGAAGATGAGGATGATGATGAAGATGAGGATGAAGATGAGGATGAAGATGACGAGGATGATGATGAGGATGATGATGAGGATGATCATGAGGAGGATGGGGATAGGGATGAGGATGATGAGGATGAGTGGGATGAGGATGATGGTGAGGATGGCGGCAAGGCCGAAGGGCGCTGTCCTTACGCAGCGGGAACACGGTGGTGCCGCAGGTGAGGCTGTTGAGCGCCACCCCGTATGGGGGCACGCTCTGGTTCAGGTACAGCAGAGAGTTCACCGCAAAGATCACCACGCCCCCTGGGGACACGGGGACACTGTCAGTGTCACTGTCACTGTCACCACGCCCCCTGGGGACATTGGGGACAGGGACAGTGTCAGTGTCACCACACCATCACCACGCCCCCTGGGGACAGGGACAGGGACACTGTCACTGTCAGTGTCGCCACACCATCACCACACCCCCTGGGGACATGGGACAGGGACACTGTCACTGTCAGTGTCACCACACCATCACCACGCCCCCTGGGGACATTGGGGACATTGTCACTATCACTGTCAGTGCCACCACGCCCCCTGGGGACACTGGGGACAGGGACAGGGTCACTGTCACTGTCAGTGTCACCACACCCCCTGGGGACAAGGGACAGGGACAGTGTCACCATCACCATGCCCCCCGGGGACAGGGACAGTGTCATTGTCATCACGCCCCCTGGGGACAGGGGACAGGGACAGTGTCATTGTCATTGTCACCACGCCCCCTGGGGACAGGGACAGGGTCACTGTCAGTGTCACCACACCCCCTGGGGACATTGGGGACAGGGTCACTGTCACTGTCATTGTCACCATCATCACCACCCCGGGACCCGGGACAGTGTGAGTGTCACTGACCGATGGGTTTGGGGACAGGCAGGGCCTGGGTGCAGTCGAAGGGCAGCGAGCTCAGTGACCCTGTCCCTGTCCCTGTCAGTGTCACTGTGTCCCTGTCACTGTGTCCCTGTCCCTGTCACTGTGTCCCTGTCAGTGTCACTGTGTCCCTGTCACTGTGTCCCTGTCCCTGTCACTGTGTCACTGTCCCTGTCACTGACCGATGGGTTTGGGGACGGGCAGGGCCTGGGTGCAGTCGAAGGGCAGTGAGCTCAGTGACCCTGTCCCTGTGTCACTGTGTCACTGTCACTGTGTCCCTGTCAGTGTCCCTGTGTCACTGTCCCTGTCAGTGTCCCTGTGTCACTGTCCCTGTGTCCCTGTCACTGACCGATGGGTTTGGGGACGGGCAGGGCCTGGGTGCAGTCGAAGGGCAGTGAGCTCAGTGACCCTGTCCCTGTCACTGTGTCCCTGTCACTGTGTCCCTGTCACTGTGTCCCTGTCCCTGTCACTGTGTCCCTGTCCCTGTGTCCCTGTGTCCCTGTCACTGACCGATGCGTTTGGGGACAGGCAGTGCCTGGGTGCAGTCGAAGGGCAGCGAGCTCAGTGACCCTGTCACTGTCCCTGTGTCCCTGTGTCCCTGTCACTGACCGATGGGTTTGGGGACGGGCAGTGCCTGGGTGCAGTCGAAGGGCAGCGAGCTCAGTGACCCTGTCCCTGTCCCTGTCAGTGTCACTGTGTCCCTGTCACTGTGTCCCTGTCCCTGTCACTGTGTCCCTGTCCCTGTCCCTGTCCCTGTCCCTGTGTCCCTGTCCCTGTGTCACTGTGTCACTGTGTCCCTGTCACTGTGTCCCTGTCCCTGTCCCTGTCACTGTCCCTGTGTCACTGACCGATGGGTTTGGGGACAGGCAGTGCCTGGGTGCAGTCGAAGGGCAGTGAGCTCAGTGACCCTGTCCCTGTCCCTGTGTCCCTGTCACTGTGTCCCTGTCCCTGTCCCTGTCACTGTCACTGACCGATGGGTTTGGGGACGGGCAGGGCCTGGGTGCAGTCGAAGGGCAGCGAGCTCAGTGACCCTGTCCCTGTCCCTGTCACTGTCAGTGTCACTGACCGATGGGTTTGGGGACGGGCAGGGCCTGGGTGCAGTCGAAGGGCAGCGAGCTCAGTGACCCTGTCCCTGTCCCTGTCCCTGTGTCCCTGTCACTGACCGATGGGTTTGGGGACGGGCAGGGCCTGGGTGCAGTCGAAGGGCAGCGAGCTCAGTGACCCTGTCATTGTCACTGTCACTGACCAATGGGTTTGGGGACGGGCAGGGCCTGGGTGCAGTCGAAGGGCAGCGAGCTCAGTGACCAGATGACGGGATGGACGCGCTGCAGGATGTTCAGCGAGATGGCCACGATGCTGCACGTGTCCTGGCGCACTGCCACCCTCCTGTGGGGACAACGGGGACACCACTGTCACCTGGGGGGGCTCACAGTGACCCTGACCCTCACACGTGTCCTGGCGCACTGCCACCCTCCTGTGGGGACAACGGGGACACCACTGTCACCTCTGTGTCACCTCTGTGCCACCTGGAGGGGCTCACGGTGACCCTGACCCCCACAGGTGTCCTGGCACACTGCCACCCTCCTGTGGGGACACCAGTGTCACCTCTGTGTCACCTCTGTGTCACCTGGGGGGTTACACACACACCCTGACCCCCACAGGTGTCCTGGCGCACTGCCACCCTCCTGTGGGGACAACGGGGACCCACTGTCACCTCTGTGTCACCTCTGTGTCACCTGGGGGGTCACAGTGACTCTGAGCCCCTCAGCCCTGTCACCCCTTTGAGGACACCCCAATGTCCCCAAACTGGGCACTGTCACCCCAAACTGGGATCCCCAAACTGACCCGGGCCAGGTCTGGTTGGGCTCAAAGAGGATGAGCAGGGTGGGCTTGGGACCCCCAAAATCCCCCCAAAAGCCCCCTAAAACCTCACAAACATCCCTGAACCTCCCCAGCATCCCCCAAATCCCCACCAAATCCCCAAAAATTCTCTCTGAACCCCCCCCAAATCCCCCCTAAATCCCAGAACTGACCCGGGCCAGGTCTGGTTGGGCTCGAAGAGGATGAGCAGCGTGGGCACACAGCAGCCGTGCAGGAACTGCAGGGGCTGGGACCCCCAAAAACCCCCCAAAAACCCCCCAAATCCCCCTAAATCACCCCAAACTCCCTAAAATCCCCCCAAAACCTTCCAAAATCCCCCCTAAATCCCAGAACTGACCCAGGCCAGGTCTGGTTGGGCTCGAAGAGGATGAGCAGGGTGGGCTCAGAGTAGCCATGCAGGAACTGCAGGCACTGGGATCCCCTAAATGCCCCTGAAACCCCCCCAAATCCCCCTGAAACCCCCTAAAACCCTTCAAAACCCCATGAATCCCCTCTAAACCCCCCCAAATCCCCCCTAAATCCCGGAACTGACCCGGGCCAGGTCTGGTTGGGCTCGAAGAGGATCAGCAGCGTGGGCTCGTAGTAGCCGTGCAGGAACTGCATGTCGATGATGTTGAGCAGTTTCTCGTCCAGCTCCCTGACGTCGATGATGTAGCTGGGCAGGAAGCTCGACTTCTGCCTGCGGGGATCGGGGGGTGGGGGGGTTCAGGGGGGGCTCCCCAGGTGTTTGGGGGTTCAGGGAGGGTCTGGGGGGGCTCTCACCCCTCTCCCACCAGCCCCTCGTGCTCGTCGGCCAGCGAGTCGCGGCGGAAGGGCAGCACCACCAGGCGCGTGCCGTAGATCAGCATCACCGCGCAGCGCCCGTCGGGGTCCACGCGCACACGAGGGGTGTGCACGTTCTGGACAAAGCCATCCTATAAAAACAGGGATTTGGGATTGTGGGAGAGACCCCAAATCCAGGGGAACCCCAAAATCCAACCCCAAAATGCAGCCCTAGAGCCGTGGATCAGCGTCACCGCGCAGCGCACGGCAGGGTCCACGCGGACACGAGGGGTGTGCACGTTCTGGACAAAGCCATCCTGAAAAAATGGGATTTGGGATTGTGGGAGAGACCCCAAATCCAGGGGAACCCCGGAATCCACCACACAACCCCATGTGAATGTTCTGAATGAAGCCATCCTAAAAAATATGGAAATTTTGGGGTGTTTGGGATCATTCTGGGGCTGGGGGAACCCCAAAATCCAGCCCTACAGTGTGTGCATGTTCTGGACAAAGCCATCCTAAAAAAACAGGGATTTGGGATCATTCTGGAGCCAGAGAAATCCCAAAATCCATCCCAGAGCCCCTTGGGCACGTTCTGAATGAAGCAATCCTAAAAACAGGGATTTGGGATTGTGGGAGAGACCCCAAATCCAGGGGAACCCCAAAATCCATCACACAACCCCGTGTGAATGTTCTGCACAAAACCATCCTAAAAAAAACCAGGGATTTGGGATCATTCTGGAGCTGGGGAACCCCAAAATCCAGCCCTACAGTGTGAGCACGTTCTGGACAAAGCCATCCTAAAAAAACAGGGATTTGGGATTGTGGGAGAGACCCCAAATCCAGGGGAACCCCAAAATCCATCACACAACCCCATGAGCACGTTCTGGACAAAGCCATCCTAAAAAAACCAGGGATTCGGGATCATTCTGGGAGCCAGAGAAATCCCAAAATCCATCCCAGAGCCCCTTGTGCACGTTCTGCATGAAGCCATCCTAAAACCAGGGATTTGGGATCATTGTGGGATCGAGGGAATCCCAAAATCCAGCCCTACAGTGTGAGCACGTTCTGCATGAAGCCATCCTAAAAAAACCAGGGAATTTGGGGTGTTTGGGATAACTTTGGGATCCAAGGAAAAATCCCAAAATCCTGGGGTGAAGAACAGGGAATTTGGGGGGGCTTGGGATCATTCTGGCATCCAGGGAAATCCCAAAATCCATCCTGGGGAAGATCTGGGAATTTGGGATTTTGGGATAACTTTGGGATCTTGGGAACCCCAAATCCCACGTTTTGGGGTGAGAATGGGGGATTTTGGGGCTCTGGGATAACCCAAACACAGAGGAACCCCAAATCCATCCCAGAGCCCCCCATAGCTTGAATATATTCTGCATGAAACTATCCCAAAAAATCGGGGAATTTGGGATGTTTGGGATAACTCTGGGATTTGGGGGACCCCAAACCCCACGTTTTGGGGTGAGAATGGGGGATTTTGGGGTTCTGGCCCCACCCGCAGCTCGGGCTCCTCGAAGTAGTGCAGGGACAGCGTCTTCAGGTCATGGGTGCCGGGGTCGTACTCCACCACCGAGAGCTGTGGGAACAGCACCCCAAAAACAGGTTAGAGCACCCCAAAATCATCAATGGCACCCCAAAATCATCAACAGCACCCCAAAAATGGGTTAGAGCACCCCAAAATCATCAATGGCACCCCAAAATCATCAACAGCACCCCAAAAACGGGTTAGAGCACCCCTAAATCATCAATGGCACCCCAAAAATGGGTTAGAGAACCCCAAAAACGGGTTAGAGCACCCCAAAATCATCAATGGCACCCCAAAAATGGGTTAGAGAACCCCAAAAACGGGTTAGAGCACCCCAAAATCAGCAATGGCACCCCAAAAATGGGTTAGAGAACCCCAAAAACGGGTTAGAGCACCCCAAAATCAGCAATGGCACCCCAAAAATGGGTTAGAGAACCCCAAAAATGGGTTAGAACACCCCTAAATCATCAATGGCACCCCAAAAATGGGTTAGAGAACCCCAAAATCTGTTAAAGAACCCCAAAAACGAGTTAGTGCACCCCAAAATCATCACAGCACCCCAAAATCATCAATGGCACCCCAAAAACGGCTTAGTGCACCCCAAACTCTGTTAGAAACCCCAAAATCAGGTTAGAGCACCCCAAAATCATCACAGCACCCCAAAAACGGGTTACTGCACCCCAAAATCAGCAATGGCACCCCAAAAATGGGTTAGAGCACCCCAAAATCTGTTAGAAACCCCAAAAACGGGTTAGGGCACCCCAAAATCATCACAGCACCCCAAAATTATCACCAGCACCCCAAAAACAGGTTAGGGCATCCTAAAACCATCAAGAGCACCCCAAAATCAGCAATGGCACCCCAAAAATGGGTTAGAGCACCCCTAAATCATCAATGGAACCCCAAAATCTGTTAGAAACCCCAAAAATAGGTTAAAAAATGGTTTCTTTGGGGGGATTTCTTGGAGTGTCCCCCATTAAATTTCAGGGTATTTTTGGGGTGTCCCCCCCATTAAATTTGGGGGTGTTTTTGGGGTGTCTCCCCCTAAATTTTGGGGTTTTATTGGGGTGTTGCTCCCTGAATTTTGGGGTTTTTTGGAGTGTCTCCCCTTAAATTTCAGGGTTTTTTTGGGGCGTCCCCCTTGAATTTTGGGGGGTTTTGGGGGAGTTTTTTTGGGGTAGCCCCCTTAATTTTTGGGGTTTTTCTGTGGGATTTTTTTGGAGTGTCCCCTATTAAATGTTGGGGTTTTTTTGGGGTGTCCTTCCCGAATTTTGGGGGGTTTTCAGGGGAGTTTTTTTGGGACGCCCTCTCTAATTTTTGGGGTTTTTTGTGGGATTTTTTGGGGTGTCCCCCCTTGAATTTTGGGGTTTTTTGGGGGGATTTCTTGGAGTGACCCCCATTAAATTAGAGGGTGTTTTTGGGGTATCTCCCCCATTAAATTTTGGGGTTTTATTGGGGTGTTGCTCCCTGAATTTTGGGGTTTTTTTGTGGGATTTTTTGGAGTGTCCCCTACTAAATTTGGGGGTGTTTTTGGGGTGTCCCCCCCCAAATTTGTGAGGGTTTTTTGGGGTGTCCCCCCTCACCTTGGCGTCCTTGAAGCTGAGCAGCAGCGCGTCCCTCTTGGCTCCGGCCAGCTGGACACTGGCCATGGACATGACATTCCCAAAAAACGAGAAGGAGGCCACCAGCTCCAGCTTCTCCCGGTGCCCTTTGCCCTCTGAAAGAGAAAAGTTGGGAATTTTGGGGTTTTTTGGGATTTTTGGGAGGGTTTTGGGGATTTTTCAGGGATTTTTTGACATTTTTTGGGGGTTTTTGTGAATTTTTGGGGGGATTTTTCGAGGTTTCTTAGGGGATTTTTTGGGGATTTTTGGGGATTTTTGGGGGATTTTTTGGGGGGATTTTTTGGGCTTTTTGGGGATTTTTTGAGGTTTTTGGGGGATTTTTATGGGGTTTTTGGGGATTTTTATGGGACATTTTTTGGGAATTTTTTGGTGGGTTTTTTGGGAGGTCTGGGGTTTTTTAGGGTTTTTTTAGGATTTCTGGGTTTTTCTGGGGATTTTGGGGTTTTTTTTTTCAGGATTATTTGGGGGGTTTTTTGGGATTTTTTTGGGTTTTTTTAGGAATTTTTGGGGGGATTTTTTGGGTTTTGAGGTTTTTGGGGTTTTGGGATTTTTTGGGGGATTTTTAGGGGAGTTCTGGGGTTTTGGGAGGGTTTTGGGATTTTTTGGGGGATTTTTTTGGGGTTTTGGGGGTTTTGGGGGTTTTGATTCTTAGGGATTTTTGGGGGTTTGGGGACTTTTTGAATTTTGGGGGGATTTTTTGGGGTTTTAGGGAGATTTTTTGGGGGTTTTTTGGGATTTTTTGGGAATTTTTTGGTGGTTTTCTTGGGAGTCTTGGGGTTTTTTTTTTGGGTTTTTTAGGATTTTCGGGTTTTTTTGGGGGTTTTTTTGGGGTTTTTTTCAGGATTATTTGTAAGTTTTTTTGGGATCTTTTGGGGGATTTTTGGGGGAGTTCTGGGGTTTTTTGGGAGGGTTTTTTAGGATTTTTTGGGGGATTTTTTGGGGTTTTTTGGGGAATTTTTTGGGGATTTTTTTGACTTTTGGAGGGGATTTTTTAGGGGATTTTTTTGGGATTCTGAGGGATTTGTTGGGGGATTTGTTGGGGGGTTTTGGGGTTTTTAGGGGGATTTTGGGGATTTTTTTGGGGTTCTTTTTGATTTTTTTGGGATTCTTGGAGGTGTTCTAGGGGATTTTTTGGGGCATTTTTTGGTGGCTTTTTTGGGAGTTTTGGGAGTTTTCTAGGGATTTTTTTTTTTTTAGGATTTTTGCGTTTTTTGGGGATTTTTGGGGATTTTTGGGGGATTTTTTGGGGGGATTTTTTGGGCTTTTTGGGGATTTTTTGAGGTTTTTTGGGGGATTTTTATGGGGTTTTTGGGGATTTTTAGGGGACATTTTTTGGGAATTTTTTGGTGGGTTTTTTGGGAGTTTCGGGGGGTTTTAAGAGTTTTTTAGGATTTAGGGTTTTATTTTTTTTTCAGGATTATTCGGAGGATTTTTTTGGACTTTTTAGGGGATTTTTATGGATTTTTATGGAATTTTTGGGGGATATTTTTGGAATTTTGGAGGGGATTTTGGGGGATTTTTTTGGGGATTTTTGGGGGTTTTTAGGGGGATTTTGGGGTCTTTTTGGGGATTTTTTGGGGGATTTTTTTGGGATTTTTGGGTGGGTTTTGGGGATTTTTTGGGGGATTTTTGGGGATTTTTAGGGGGATTTTGGGGTCTTTTTGGGCCTTTTGGGGGTGTTTTTTGGGGATTTTTGGGGGTTCCCAGGAGGTCTGTGAGAGTGGGACCCCCCTGAGTTTGGGAATTGGCACAAAAAGGGGGAAAATCGCCCCAAAAATGGAGGAAAATCACTCTAAAAGGGAAAAAATCACCCAAAAACCAGAGCAGATTCATCCCCAAAAGGCAGGAAATCCCCCCAAAAAGGGACAAAATCATCCTAAAAAACAGGGAGAATTACCCAAAAAAGGGATCAGCCCAAAAAAGGGAGTGGAATCACCCCAAAAAGGAAGGAAATCACCCCAAAAGGGAGGAAATCACCCCAAAAAGGAAGGAAATCACCCCAAAAAGGGAGGAAATCACCCCAAAAAGGGAGGAAATCACCCCAAAAAGGGAGGAAATCACCCCAAAAAGGGAGGAAATCGTCCCAAAAAAAAGGGATCACCCAAAAAATGGGGGAAAACCACCTGAAAAAGGGGAAATTGTCCCCAGAGAAAGGGAGAAAATCACTCAAAAAAGGAGGAAATCACCCAAAAAAAGGAAGAAAACCACCCCAAAAAGAGATGAAATCACCCAAAAAAAGGAGGAAAATCACCCAAAAAGGAAGAAAACCACCCCAAAAAGGGATGAAATCACCCCAAAAAAGGAGAAAATCACCCAAAAAGGAACAAAACCACCCCAAAAAGGAATGAAATCACCCCAAAAAAGGAGGAAATCACCCAAAAAGGAACAAAACCACCCCAAAAAGGGATGAAATCACCCCAAAAAAGGAGGAAATCACCCAAAAAGGAACAAAACCACCCCAAAAAGGAATGAAATCACCCCAAAAAAGGAGGAAATCACCCCCAAAAAGGAGGAAAACCACCCCAAAAAGGGATGAAATCACCCAAAAAAAGGAGGAAAATGACCCAAAAAGGAACAAAACCACCCCAAAAAAAAGGCAAATTATTCTGAAAAGAGAGAAAATCACCCCAGAAATTACAGAACCCCCCCAAAAAGACACAAATTTCCCCCAAAAATTCCAAAGCCCCCCCAAATTCCCCAAAATCCCCCCAAAAAAAGCCCTCACTCACCCCCATTCCTGTCACCTTTTCCAGGTGCCTGCAAGAAAAACAACAATAAAACTGCTGAAATTCCTCCAAAATCCTGGATTTTGGGGGGTGTTTTTTGGGGGGGAGTTCAGGTTTTGGGGAGGGGGGTGAAGATTTTGGGAGGGGGGAGAATTAATGTTTGGGGGGGAGTATTAATATTTGGGGGGTGTATTAATATTTTTTGGGGGGGAATTAATATTTTTTTGGGAATTAATTTTGGGGGGAATGAGTATTTTGGGGGGGAATGAATAGTTTGGATGGGATTAATATTTTGGGGGGAATTATTAATTTGGGGGGGGACTGAATATTTTGGGGGGGAATTTATTAATTTGGGGGGGAATTGAATATTTGGGGGGGAATGAATATTTTTGAGGGGGAAATGAATATTTTGGGGGAAGAATTATTAATTTGGGGGGAGAATTATTAATTTGGGGGGGGAATTATTATTTTTGGTGGGGATTGAATATTTTGGGGGCGATTAATTAGGGGGGGGAATTAATTTTGGGGGGAATGAATATTTGGGGGGGATTGAATATTTTGGATGGGATTAATATTTTGGGGGGGAATTATTAATTTTGGGGGGGGACTGAATATTTTGGGGGGGAATTAATTGAGGGAATTAATATTTTTGGGGGGGAATTAATATTTTTGGGGGAATTATTAATTTGGGGAGATGAATATTTTTGAGGGAGAAATGAATATTTTGGAGGAAGAATTATTAATTCAGGGGGAGAATTATTAATTTTGGGGGAGAATTATTAATTTGGGTGGGGAATTATTAATTTGGGGGGATTGAATATTTTGGGGGGGGAATGAAAATTTTGGGGGGAATTAATATTTTGGAGAAGTATTAATATTGTTGGGGGGAATTAATATTTTTTGGGGAAATAATTTTGGGGGGAATGAGTATTTTGGGGGGAATTATTAATTTTGGGGGGGGAATTAATTTGGGATGGAATTAATTTTGGCGGTGGAATTAATATTTTAGGGGGGAATGAATATTTTGGGGGGGATGGAATATTTTGGGGGTGATTAATTGGGGAGGGAATTAATTTTGGGGGGAATTAATATTTTGGAAAAGTATTAATATTTTGGGGGGGAATTAATATTTTGGGGGAGAACTATTAATTTGGGGGATGAATGAATATTTTTGGGGGAATTAATATTTTGGGGTGAATTAATATTTGGGGGAATTAATATTTAGGGGGAGAAACCTAATATTTTGGAGAAAAAAATTCATATTTTTGGGGGCGGAATGAATAATTTGGGGGGGCAATTATTAATTTTGGGGGGGTATTGAATATTTTGGGGGGGGACTGAGGATTTCGGGGGGAGGATTGAGGGTTTTGGGGTGACCTCGGGGTCGTGGTTGAGGCGGTAGACGAAGAGCTGGGAGGTGCCGGCCACCACCAGGTTCCGCTCGGCCGCCGAGAAGAAGTGGCAGAAAAGGGCGAATTCCAGCCCCGTGGGGGGGTGGGTCTGCTTGTACACGGCGTACATGGCCCCCCCAAAACCCCAAATCTGAGTGGGGGGCACGGCCGGGGGGGCTGCGGGGAGAGAGGAGAGAAATCGAGGTGAAAAAAGGGGAAATCGGCGCTAAAAAAGGAGAAAATCATTGCCAAAAATGGGGGAAAAGGAACGCCACAAAAAAGGCGGGAAAATACATTAAAAAGGAATAATTGCCCCAAAAAACCGGGAGGAATTGCCCAAGAAAATGGAGGAACACAAGCCCCCCAAAGACCACCCCCAGGCCAATATTTTCCTCCCCAAATTTCCCCTCAGACCCCCCTAAAATATCCCCAAATCTCCTCCCTCAGTTCCGCCCCCATTTTCCCCTCACAACCCCACCCAAATTTCTCCTCAGCTCCCCCAAAGCTCCCCTCAAAATTTCCCCCCTCAGTCCCCCCATTTTCCACTCATGGACCCCTCAAATTTCCCCTCAGAACCCCCCAAAGGACTCCCCAAACTTCCTCCCCTCAGTCCCCCCTCCATTTTTCCCTCACAAACCCCCAAATTTCCCCTCACAGACCCCCCCAAATTTCCCCATCAATCTCCCCCCCGTTTTCCACTCACAACCCCCCCAAATTTCCCCTCAGCCTCCCACCAAGGGACCCCCCAAACAGATCCCCCATTTTCCCCTCACAGAACCCCAAATTTCCCCTCACAGAACCCCAAAGGGACCCCCCAAACTTCCTCTGCTCATTTCCCCCTCACAAACCCCTAAATTTCCCCTCACGGACCCCTCCAAATTTCCCCCCTCAGGGACCCCCATTTTCCCCTCACAACCCCCCAATTTTCTCCTCAGCTCCCCCAAAGCTCCCCCCAAATTTCCCCCTTCAGTACCCCCATTTTCCACTCATGGACCCCCAAAATTTCCCCTCAGAACCCCCCAAAGGACTCCCCAAACTTCCTCCCCTCAGTCCCCCCCCATTTTCCCCTCACAAACCCCCAAATTTCCCCTCACAGAGCACCCAAATAATTTCCCTGTCAATCTCCCCCCATTTTCCCCTCACAACCCCCCCAAATTTCCCCTCAGCTCCCCCAAAGCTCCCCTCAAATTTCCCTCCTCAGTCCCCCTCCATTTTTTCCTCAGGGACCCTCCAAATTTCCCTTCAGACCCCCCCAAGCGAACACGCAAATTTCCTCCCCTCAGTCCCCCCCCATTTTTCCCTCACAAACCCCCAAATTTCCCCTCACAGAGCACCCAAATAATTTCCCTGTCAATCTCCCCCCATTTTCCCCTCACAACCCCTCCAAATTTCCCCTCAGCTCCCCCAAAGCTCCCCTCAAATTTCCCCCCTCAGTCTCCCCCCATTTTTTCCTCAGGGACCCTCCAAATTTCCCTTCAGACCCCCCCAAGGGACCCCCCAAACCTCCTCCCTCTGTCCTCCTCCATTTTCCCCTCATGAAACCCCTAAATTTCCCCTCAACCCCCCCACAGCCCCTCACAGCACCCCCCAAATCTCCCTCCTCAGTTCCCCCCCATTTTTCCCTCACCATTTCCCCTCAGCCCCCGACCAAGGGACCCCCGAAACTTCCTCCCCTCAGTCCCCCCATTTTCCCCTTCACGAAACCCCAAATTTCCCCTCACGGAGCCCCCAAATTTCCCCCCTCAATCTCCCCCCATTTTCCCCTCACAGACCACCAAATTTCCCCTCAGCTCCCCCAAAGCTCCCCCCAAATTTTCCTCTTCAGTCCCCCTCCGCCATTTTCCACTCATGGTCCCCCAGAATTTCCCCTCAGAACCCCCAAAGGACTCCCCAAACTTCCTCCCCTCAGTCCCCCCTCCATTTTCCCCTTCACAAACCCCCAAATTTCCCCTCACAGACCCCCCCAAATTTTCCTGTCAATCTCCCCCCCATTTTCCACTCACAACCCCCCCAAATTTCCCCACAGCCTCCCACCAAGGGACCCCCCAAACAGATCCCCCATTTTCCCCTCACAGAACCCCAAATTTCCCCTCACAGAACCCCAAAGGGACCCCCCCAAACTTCCTCTCCTCATTTACCCCTCACAAACCCCCAAATTTCCCCTCACAGACCCCTCCAAATTTCCCCCCTCAGGGACCCCCATTTTC
The DNA here is from genome assembly GCA_034509425.1 of Eopsaltria australis. Lineage (NCBI taxonomy): Eukaryota > Metazoa > Chordata > Aves > Passeriformes > Petroicidae > Eopsaltria > Eopsaltria australis. The sequence goes on along the minus strand of JAVTVJ010003135.1, from coordinate 32,613 downwards.
CCCTAACAACCCCCCAATTTTCTCCTCAGCTCCCCCAAAGCTCCCCCCAAATTTCCCCCCACAGTACCCCCATTTTCCCCTCATGGACCCCTCAAATTTCCCCTCAGAACCCCCCAAAGGTCCCCCACCAAACTTCCTCCCCTCAGTCCCCCCATTTCCCCCTCACAAACCCTCAAATTTCCCCTCACGAACCCCCCAAATTTACCCCCTCAATCTCCCCCCATTTTCCCCTCACAACCCCCTCAAATTTCCCCTCAGCTCCCCCAAAGCTCCCCTCAAATTTTCCCCTTCAGTCCCCCTCCCCCATTTTCCCCTCAAGGACTCCCAAATTTCCCCTCAGAACCCCAAAAGGGACCCCCCAAACTTCCTCCCCTCAGTCCCCCCCCATTTTCCCCTCACAAACCCCCAAATTTCCCCTCAGCCTCCCACCAAGGGACCCCCCAAACAATCCCCCCATTTTCCCCTCACAGAACCCCAAAGGGACCCCCCAAACTTCCTCTCCTCATTTCCCCCGCACAAACCCCCAAATTTCCCCTCACAGACCCCTCCAAATTTCCCCCCTCAGGGACCCCCATTTTCCCCTCACAACCCCCCCAAATTTCTCCTCAGCTCCCCCAAAGCTCCCCCCAAATTTCCCCCCTCAGTCCCCCCATTTTCCACTCATGGACCCCTCAAATTTCCCCTCAGAACCCCCCAAAGGTCCCCCCCCAAACTTCCTCCCCTCAGTCCCCCCATTTCCCCCTCACAAACCCCCAAATTTCCCCTCACGGACCCCCCAAATTTTCCCCGTCAATCTCCCCCCATTTCCCCTCACAACCCCCTCAAATTTCCCCTCAGCTCCCCCAAATTTCCCCCCCCCATTTCCCCTCAGAACCCCCGAAACCTCCTCCCTCTCTCCCCCCCATTTTCCCCTCATTAACCCCCTAAATTTCCCCTCAACTCCCCCAGAGCCTCTCACAGCACCCCCAAACCTCCCCCTTCAGTTCCCCCCCATTTTTCCTTCCCAGACCCCCAAATTTCCCCCTCATGGACCCCCAAATCTCCCCCCTCAGGGGACCCCCATTTTCCCCTCACAACCCCCCAAATTTCTCCTCAGCTCCCCCCAAATTTCCCCCTTCAGTCCCCCCATTTTCCACTCATGGACCCCTCAAATTTCCCCTCAGAGCCCCCCAAAGGACTCCCCAAACTTCCTCCCCTCAGTCCCCCCCCATTTTCCCCTCACAAACCCCCAAATTTCCCCTCACAGAGCACCCAAATAATTTCCCTGTCAATCTCCCCCCATTTTCCCCTCACAACCCCTCCAAATTTCCCCTCAGCTCCCCCAAAGCTCCCCTCAAATTTCCCCCCTCAGTCTCCCCCCATTTTTTCCTCAGGGACCCTCCAAATTTCCCTTCAGACCCCCCCAAGGGACCCCCCAAACCTCCTCCCTCTGTCCTCCTCCATTTTCCCCTCATGAAACCCCTAAATTTCCCCTCAACCCCCCCACAGCCCCTCACAGCACCCCCCAAATCTCCCTCCTCAGTTCCCCCCCATTTTTCCCTCACCATTTCCCCTCAGCCCCCGACCAAGGGACCCCCGAAACTTCCTCCCCTCAGTCCCCCCATTTTCCCCTTCACGAAACCCCAAATTTCCCCTCACGGAGCCCCCAAATTTCCCCCCTCAATCTCCCCCCATTTTCCCCTCACAGACCACCAAATTTCCCCTCAGCTCCCCCAAAGCTCCCCCCAAATTTTCCTCTTCAGTCCCCCTCCGCCATTTTCCCCTCAGGGACTCCCAAATTTCCCCTCAGAACCCCCAAAGGACTCCCCAGACTTCCTCCCCTCAGTCCCCCCTCCATTTTCCCTTTCACAAACCCCCAAATTTCCCCTCACAGACCCCCCCAAATTTCCCTGTCAATCTCCCCCCCATTTTCCCCTCACAACCCCCCCAAATTTCTCCTCAGCTCCCCCAAAGCTCCCCCCAAATTTCCCCCCTCAGTCCCCCCATTTTCCACTCATGGACCCCCAGAATTTCCCCTCAGAGCCCCCCAAAGGACTCCCCAAACTTCCTCCCCTCAGTCCCCGCCCATTTTCCCCTCACAAACACCCAAATTTTCCCTCACAGAGCACCCAAATAATTTCCCCGTCAATCTCCCCTCCATTTTCCCCTCACAATCCCACCAAATTTCCCCTCAGCTCCCCCCAAATTTCCCCCTTCAGTCCCCCCATTTTCCACTCATGGACCCCTCAAATTTCCCCTCAGAACCCCCCAAAGGACTCCCCAAACTTCCTCCCCTCAGTCCCCCCCCATTTTCCCCTCATGAACCCCCAAATTTCCCCTCACAGACCCCCCAAATTTTCCCCGTCAATCTCCCCCCATTTTCCCCTCACAACCCCACCAAATTTCCCCTCAGCTCCCCCAAATTTCCCCCCCCATTTCCCCTCAGAACTCCCCAAACCTCCTCCCTCTCTCCCCCCCATTTTCCCCTCATTAACCCCCTAAATTTCCCCTCAACTCCCCCAGAGCCTCTCACAGCATCCCCCAAAACTCCCCCTTCAGTTCCCCCCCATTTTTCCTTCCCAGGCCCCCAAATTCCCCTCACGGACCCCCCAAATCTCCCCCCTCAGTTCCCTCCATTTTCCCCTCACAAACCCCCAAATTTCCCCTCACAACCCCCTCCAAATTTCCCCTCAGCTCTCCCGAAGCTCCCCTCAAATTTCCCCCCTCAGTCCCCCCCCATTTTTTCCTCAGGGACCCTCCAAATTTCCCTTCAGACCCCCCCAAGGGACCCCCCAAACCTCCACCCATCTGTCCTCCTCCATTTTCCCCTCATGAAACCCCTAAATTTCCCTCAACCCCCCCAGAGCCCCTCACAGCACCCCCCAAATCTCCCTCCTCAGTTCCCCCCCATTTTTCCCGCACCATTTCCCCTCAGCCCCCGACCAAGGGACCCCCGAAACTTCCTCCCCTCAGTCCCCCCATTTTCCCCTTCACAAACCCCCAAATTTCCCCTCATGAACCCCCAAATTTCCCCCCTCAATCTCCCCCCATTTTCCCCTCACAACCCCTCCAAATTTCGCCTCAGCTCCCCCAAATTTCCCCCCTCCATTTCCCCTCAGAACTCCCCAAACCTCCTCCCTCTCTCCCCCCCATTTTCCCCTCATGAACCCCCTAAATTTCCCCTCAACTCCCCCAGAGCCTCTCACAGCATCCCCCAAAACTCCCCCTTCAGTTCGCCCCCATTTTTCCTTCCCAGACCCCCAAATTTCCCCTCATGAACCCCCCAAATCTCCCCCCTCAGCTCCCTCCATTTTCCCCTCACAAACCCCCAAATTTCCCCTCAAAACCCCCTCCGAATTTCCCCTCAGCTCCCCCAAAGCTCCCCCCAAATTTCCCCCCTCAGTCCCCCCCCATTTTTTCCTCAGGGACCCTCCAAATTTCCCTTCAGACCCCCCCAAGGGACCCCCCAAACCTCCTCCCTCTGTCCTCCTCCATTTTCCCCTCATGAAACCCCTAAATTTCCCCTCAACCCCCCCAGAGCCCCTCACAGCACCCCCCAAATCTCCCCCTTCAGTTCCCCCCCATTTTTCCCTCACAATTTCCCCTCAGCCCCCCACCAAGGGACCCCCAAAACTTCCTCCCCTCAGTCCCTCCCCATTTTCACCTCACAAACCCCCAAATTTCCCCTTTAATCTCCCCCCATTTTCCCCTCACAACCCCCCCAATTTCCCCTTAGCTCCCCCAAAGCTCCCCCCAAATTTTCCCCTTCAGTCCCCCTCCCCCATTTTCCCCTCAAGGACTCCCAAATTTCCCCTCAGAACCCCGAAACGGACCCCCCAAACTTCCTCCCCTCAGTCCCCCCCCATTTTCCCCTCACAAACCCCCAAATTTCCCCTCAGCCTCCCACCAAGGGACCCCCCAAACAGTCCCCCCATTTTCCCCTCACAGAACCCCAAAGGGACCCCCCAAACTTCCTCTCCTCATTTCCCCCTCACAAACCCCCATTTTCCCCTCACAACCCCCCCAAATTTCTCCTCAGCTCCCCCAAAGCTCCCCCCAAATTTCCCCCCTCAGTCCCCCCAATTTCCCCTCATGGACTCCCAAACTTCCCCTCAGCTCCCCCAAGAAATCCCCCAAACTTTCCCCCCTCAGTCCCCCCATTTTCCCCTCACGGACCCCCCAAATTTCCTCTCAGAATCCCTCAAAGGATCCCCCAAACTTCCTCCCCTCAGTCCCCCCATTTTCCCCTTCACGAACCCCCAAATTTCCCCTCACGGACCCCCCAAATTTTCCCCGTCAATCTCCCCCTCATTTTCCCCTCACAACCCCTCCAAATTTCCCCTCAGCTCCCCCAAATTTCCCCCCCCCATTTCCCCGCAGAACCCCCCAAACCTCCTCCCTCTCTCCCCCCTATTTTCCCCTCATTAACCCCCTAAATTTCCTCTCAACTCCCCCAGAGCCTCTCACAGCACCCCCAAACCTCCCCCTTTAGTTCCCCCCCATTTTTCCTTCCCAGACCCCCAAATTTCCCCTCATGGACCCCCAAATCTCCCCCCTCAGTTCCCCCCATTTTCCCCTCACAACCCCCCAAATTTCTCCTCAGCTCCCCCCAAATTTCCCCCTTCAGTCCCCCCATTTTACACTCATGGACCCCCAAAATTTCCCCTCAGAACCCCCCAAAGGACTCTCCAAACTTCCTCCCCTCAGCCCCCCCCCATTTTCCCCTCACAAACCCCCAAATTTCCCCTCACAGAGCACCCAAATAATTTCCCTGTCAATCTCCCCCCATTTTCCCCTCACAACCCCCCCAAATTTCCCCTCAGCTCCCCCAAAGCTCCCCTCAAATTTCCCTCCTCAGTCCCCCTCCATTTTTTCCTCAGGGACCCTCCAAATTTCCCTTCAGACCCCCCCAAGCGAACACGCAAATTTCCTCCCCTCAGTCCCCCCCCATTTTTCCCTCACAAACCCCCAAATTTCCCCTCACGGACCCCCCCAAATTTTCCATGTCAATCTCCCCCCCATTTTCCCCTCACAACCCCCCCAAATTTCCCCACAGCCTCCCACCAAGGGACCCCCCAAACAGTCCCCCCATTTTCCCCTCACAGAACCCCAAATTTCCCCTCACAGAACCCCAAAGGGACCCCCCAAACTTCCTCTGCTCATTTCCCCCTCACAAACCCCCAAATTTCCCCTCACAGACCCCTCCAAATTTCCCCCCTCAGGGACCCCCATTTTCCCCTCACAACCCCCCCAAATTTCTCCTCAGCTCCCCCAAAGCTCCCCCCAAATTTCCCCCCTCAGTCCCCATTTCCACTCCTTGGAGCCCCTCATTTCCCCTCAAGAACCCCCAAAGTCCCCAGGCTTCCCCTCCCCTCCCAGTCCCCAATTTCCCCTCCACAAAACCCCAAATTTCCCTCACGGGCCCCTAAATTTTCCCCATCCAATCTCCCCATTTTCCCTCCTGGCAAATTTCCCCTCAGCTCCCCCAAATTTCCCCCCCCATTTCCCCTCAGAACCCCCCAAACCTCCTCCCTCTCTCCCCCCCATTTTCCCCTCATGAACCCCCTAAATTTCCCCTCAACTCCCCCAGAGCCTCTCACAGCACCCCCAAATCTCCCCCCTCAGGGACCCCCATTTTCCCCTCACAACCCCCCAAATTTCTCCTCAGCTCCCCCCAAATTTCCCCCTTCAGTACCCCCATTTTCCACTCATGGACCCCTCAAATTTCCCCTCAGAACCCCCCAAAGGACTCCCCAAACTTCCTCCCCTCAGTCCCCCCCCATTTTCCCCTCACAAACCCCCAAACTTCCCCTCACAGAGCACCCAAATAATTTCCCTGTCAATCTCCCCCCCATTTTCCCCTCACAACCCCTCCAAATTTCCCCTCAGCTCCCCCAAAGCTCCCCCCAAATTTCCCCCCTCAGTCCCCCCCCATTTTTTCCTCAGGGACCCTCCAAATTTCCCTTCAGACCCCCCCAAGGGACCCCCCAAACCTCCTCCCTCTGTCCTCCTCCATTTTCCCCTCATGAAACCCCTAAATTTCCCCTCAACCCCCCCAAAGCCCCTCACAGCACCCCCCAAATCTCCCTCCTCAGTTCCCCCCCATTTTTCCTGCACCATTTCCCCTCAGCCCCCGACCAAGGGACCCCCGAAACTTCCTCCCCTCAGTCCCCCCCATTTCCCCCTCACAAACCCCCAAATTTCCTCTCACGGATCCCCCAAATTTCCCCTCAGCTTCCCCAAAATTTTCCTCCTCAGTCCCCCCCATTTCCCCTCATGGACTCCCAAAATTTCCCCACAGAATCCCACAAATGACCCCCCCAAACTTTCTCCCCTCGGTCCCCCCATTTTTCCCTCACAGACCCCCCAGATTTCCTCTCAGAATCCCTCAAAGGACCCCCCAAACTTCCTACCCCCAGTCCCCCTCCTTTTCCCCTTCACAAACTCCCAAATTTCCCCTCATGGAGCCCCCCAAATTTTCCCCCTCAATCTCCTTTCCATTTCCCCCTCACAACCCCCCCAAATTTCTCCTCACTCCCCCAAAGCTCCCCCCCCATTTCCCCTCAGAACCCCCCAAACCTCCTCCCTCTGTCCCCCCCACTTTCCCCTCATGAACCCCCTAAATTTCCCCTCAACTCCCCCAGAGCCCCTCACAGCACCCCCAAACCTCCCCCCACCAGTTCCCCCCATCTTCCCCTCACAGACCCCCAAATTTCCCCTCACGGACCCACCCCCAAATTTCCTCTCAGCTCCCCCAAACTTCCTCCCCCCATCTTCCCCTCACGGACCCCCAAATTTCCCCTCAGACCGCTCAGAACCCCCCAGAGGATCCTCCAAACCTCCCTCCCTCAGTCCCTCCCAGTTTCCCCTCACAGACCCCCCAAATTTCCCCTCAGTCCCCCCCTAAAGTATTCCACAAACTTCCCCCCCTCATTCCCCCCCATTTTCCCCTCGTGGACCCCCTACATTTCCCCTCAACCTCCACAAAGGACCCCCTAAACCTCCCCCCTCAGTCTCCCTCCATCTCCCCCTCACGAATCTCCCAAAACTCCCCTCAGCCCCTTCAACTTCTCCATCTCCTCCTACGCCCCCTCCACCCCTCTCAAACCTCCTCCTTCAGTCTCCTCCGCCCTCCAAAACCCCTTTAAACCCCCAAAACCCCCCAAAATCCCCCCAAATTCGCGCCCTCTCCTCACCGCTCCCACGCGCGCCCAACCCGCTCCCGCCGCCGCCGCCGCCACCACAGAGAAGCCGGAAGTGGAGCCGGAAGCGGCGCTCCTGGGGCCGCTCCGGCCGCTTCTGCAGCGACCATAGAGACGTTGGGTCCTCCAGCGGTGCCGGGACTCGAACCGGGGACCCCCGGAGGAGCCCCCCAAAATCTGAGGGGATTTGGGGGGGATTTTGGGGGGATTTGGGGGTCCTGGGCACCCCCAAAGGGGCTGAACCCCATTGGGGGGGGGTCTGGAGGGGTCCTGGACCCCCCAAATTGGGCTGCACCCCCCATAGGAACCCTATAACCCCCCAAAAATAGACCCTCCCAGTCCCTCCCAGTCCTTCCCAGTAACCCCCAGTGCCCCCCCAGTGCCCTCCCACTAACCCCCAGTAACCCCCAGTACCGCCCAGTGCCCCCCCAGTGCCCTCCCAGTAACCCCCAGTACCTCCCAGTAACACCCAGTGCCCTCCGAATAACCCCCAGTATGGCCCAGTAACCCCCAGTGCCCCCCCCCAGTGCCCTCCCAGTGCCTCCCAGTAACTCCCAGTAACCCCCAGTCCCTCCCAGTGACACCCAGTGCCCCCCAGTGCCCTCCCAGTAACCCCCAGTCCCTCCCAGTGATGTGCAGTGCCCTCCCAGTGCTCCCCCACTGTCTCCCAGTATTCCCAGTACATCCCCAGTAGCCCTCGGTTCCCTCCCAGCGCCCTCCCAGTTCCCTCCCAGTCCCTCCCAGTGTCCCCCAACCCCAAATCCAGGATTCCAGCTCCATCTCCGCCTTTATTCCCCCCCATTCCCACCCCTGGGGGGGTCCCGGGGAGGTGTTCCAGGTGTGTCCAGCTGTGTCCAGCTGTGTCCCCGTGTGTCCCAGGTGTATCCCAGGTGTATCCCAGCTGTGTCCAGGTGTATCCAGGTGTGTCCCAGGTGTATCCCAGGTGTATCCCAGCTGTGTCCAGGTGTATCCAGGTGTGTCCCAGGTGTATCCCAGGTGTATCCCAGCTGTGTCCAGGTGTATCCAGGTGTGTCCCAGGTGTATCCCAGGTGTATCCCAGCTGTGTCCAGGTGTATCCAGGCGTATCCCAGGTGTGTCCAGGTGTATCCAGGTGTATCCTGGTGTATCCCAGCTCTGTCCAGGTGTATTCAGGTGTATCCAGGTGCTGTTTCCAGCACTGATCCCAATGCCAGGGGGTCCTGGGAATGTGTCCAGGTGTGTCCAGGTGTGTCCAGGTGTCTCCAGGTGTGCCCAGGTGCTGTTCCAGACACCAATTCCAGCGATCCCCATGCCAGGAGGGATCCCAGGGGGTCCCTAGGTGCATCCAGGTGAATCCAGGTGTGTCCAGGTGCGTCCAGGTGCATCCAGGTGCATCCAGGTGTGTCCAGGTGTGTCCAGGTGTGTCCAGGTGCTGTTCCCAGCACTGATCCCAATGCCGGGGGTTCCCAGGAGAGTGCCCAGGTGTGCCCAGCTGTGTCCAGGTGTTTCCAGGTGCCCAGGTGTGCCCAGGTGCATCCAGGTGTGTCCAGATGCTACACCAGGTGTGTCCAGTTGCTGATTCCCAGCAATCCCAATATTGGGGGGGATCCAGGGGTTTCCGGGGAGGGTCCCCAGGTGTCCCCAGGTGTCCCCAGGTGTCCCCAGGTATATCCAGGTATGTACAGGTGTGTCCAGGTGCTGCTCCAGGTGCCGATCCTGATGCCGGGGGATGTATCCAGCTGTGTCCAGGTGCTGATCCTGATGCCGGGGTGGTGTCCAGGTGTATCCAGGTGTATCCAGGTGTGTCCCAGGTATATCCAGGTGTGTCCAGGTGTGCCCAGGTGTGCCCAGGTGGGGTCAGTGCGCGCCCTCCTCCTCGCCCAGGGCCAGCAGCAGCAGCAGCGCCCATCCCCCCAGCAGCCCCGCGCTCTGCAGCGCCAGCAGCGCCCAGGGGTGGCGGCTCCTCACCGACAGCATGGCCGGCACCTGCGGGACACCTGAGAGTCACCTGGGGCACCTGAGAGTCACCTGGGACACCTGCGAGTCACCTAGGGACACCTGAGAGTCACCTGGGGCACCTGAGAGCATCTATGGGACAGCTACAGGCACCTGCGGGACACCTGAGAGTCACCTGGGGCACCTGAGAGTCACCTGGGGCACCTGAGAGCATCTATGGGACAGCAACAGGCACCTGCGGGACACCTGAGAGTCACCTGAGGGCACCTGAGAGTCACCTGGGGCACCTGAGAGCATCTATGGGACAGCAACAGGCACCTGCGGGACACCTGAGAGTCACGTGGGGGACACCTGAGAGTCACCTGGGGCACCTGAGAGTCACCTGGGGACACCTGTGGGTACCTAGGGGACAGCTACGGGCACTGTGCAGGAAACCTGATCATCACCTGGGGCAGAGCCAGCTGCAGCAGGAACCCCAATGTCCCCAATGTCCCCAATGTCCCCAATGTCCCCAATGTCCCCAATGTCCCAATGTCCCCAATGTCCCCCAATGTCCCCCAATGCCCCCAATGTCCCAATGTCCCCAATGCCCCCAATTTCCCAATCCCCCCAATGTCCCCAATTTCCCAATGTCCCCAATGTCCCAATGTCCCCAATTTCCCCATGTCCCCAATGCCCCCAATGTCCCCAATGTCCCCAATCCCCCCAATCCCTGCGGTGTCCCCGGTGTCGCCGTGTCCCTCACCATGTGGCACAGCGCCAGGTGCAGCAGGAAGCCGCCGCCCAGGGCCCCGAGCCAGGAGCGCGCAGCGGGGGCGGCGCCCAGGGCCAGCCCGGCCACCACCCCCGGCACCACGGGCAGCGCCGCGGCCACCGCCAGCGCCACCACCCGCCGTGTCCCCAGCCCCGACTGCGACAGCACCAGCGCGTCACCTGCGGGGACAGTGACAGTGAGAGCCCCAGTGTCCCCGAACAGCGGGGTGCCACCTGCGGGGGACGGGGACAGTGAGACCCCCAGTGTCCCCGAACAGCGGGGTGCCACCTGCGGGAGACAGTGACAGTGAGAGCCCCAGTGTCCCCAAACACCGGGGTGCCACCTGCGGGGGACAGTGACAGTGAGAGCCCCAGTGTCCCCAAACAGTGCCAGGTGTCACCCGTGGGTGATGGAGACTGAGACCCCTGAACAGCCCCAGGCTCCGCCCCCTCCGCACAAGCCCCGCCCCAACGTGGCCCCGCCCCATTCCCGTGACCCCGCCCCATTCCCTAAGCCCCGCCCCTCACCGAAGGCCGGGGGCAGCTCGTGCAGCGCCAGCCCCGCCCATTACCGGAGCCCCGCCCCCTCTCCCGAAGCCCCGCCCATTCCCGAAGCCCCGCCCCTCTCCCGTGCCCCGCCCCTCACCGAAGGCTCTGGGCAGCTCGTGCGGCGCCAGCCCCGCCCCATTCCCTAAGCCCCGCCCCCTCCCCCTTAGCCCCGCCCCTCACCGAAGGCTCTGGGCAGCTCGTGCAGCGCCAGCCCCCGCCCATCCCGGGCCCCGCCCCATTCCTAAGCCCCCGCCCCTCCCCCTTGGCCCCCCCTCACCCGAAGGCTCTGGGCAGCTCGTGCAGCGCCAGCCCCGCCCCCATTCCCAAAGCCCCGCCCCCTTCCCCGTGGCCCCGCCCCTGCCCCTTAGCCCCGCCCCTCACCGAAGGCTCTGGGCAGCTCGTGCAGCGCCAGCCCCGCCCCCGCGGCCGCCCCCGCGCTCCCGGAAGCGGCGAAGGCGGAGCCGAGCGCGAGCCCGTCCGCCAGGCGGTGAACAGCGCCCCCTGCCGACAGCAACAGCGCCTGCGCGCGCCCCGAGCCTAGCGGGGACAGCGACAGCGACAGACAGGGACAGGGACAGGGACAGGGACAGGGACAGGGACAGACAGGGACAGGGACAGGGACAGGGACAGGGACACGGGACACGGGACACGGGACAGGGACACGGGACAGGGACACGGGACAGGGACAGAGACAGGGACACGGGACAGGGACAGGGACACGGGACAGGGACACGGGACAGGGACACGGGACAGACAGGGAACAGGGACAGGGACACGGGACAGGGACAGGGACAGCGACAGCGACAGGGACAAGGACAGGGACACGGGACAGACACGGGATAGACAGGGGACAGACATGGGACAGACAGGGGACACGGGACAGGGACAGACCGGGACAGATACGGGACAGACAGGGGAAGAGACACGGTCATCACAGGGCACCCACTGGTCACCCAGGGGTCACCTGGGGACACCCAAGGGTCACCCACGGGTCACTCAAGGGTCACCCATGAGTCTCCCGGGGGCACCCACAGGTCACCCACAGGTACCTGAGGATTTGGGGTCACCTGGGGACATCCACGGGGCACCCCTACGGACACCCATGGGCACCCGGCGTCACCTGGTGACACCCACATGTCCCCCCCGTGTCCCCCCCGTGTCCCCCTGTGTCCTCCCCGTGTCCCCCCGTCCCCGCGGAGGGTCCGGGAGCGCCCCCAGGTGGCGCCCGGCGCCGCTGCCGCGCGCACGGCCCAGTGGCCTAATGGACAAGGCATCAGCCTCCGGAGCTGGGGATTGTGGGTTCGAGTCCCACCTGGGTCGGCTCCGTCCCCTTTTACCCGGGGGGAGTTTTGGAGCGGATTTGGGGGAATTCTGGGGGGATTTGAGGAGTTTTAGGGGGGAATTGGAGGAGTTCGGGGGGGGGGATTTGGGGCCGTACCGTGCGTGGTCAGTTCCTGCGTGCTCTGGGTGGGGCCAGGGGTGGGGTCTCCATCCTTCACCTGGGGGAGGGGGACTTCAGGGGGCGCTGCACCCCAAATTCCCCCCCCATCAGCGGGTGACGCCCCCAGACTCATTAACCCCCCCCCCAAATCCCGAGCCTGCCCTGCGGCCCCCACCCCAAACCCCCCCACCCTCACCCCTTCCCCGGGGGGGTCTCAGGGGTTCCCCCCACCTCCCCCTTGAGAGGGTCCCAACCTTCCCCAGCCCCCCAAATCCCCTCCCCATCCCCACCTGCTCCGGGGGGACCCGAGTCCCCAATGTCCCCCCATGTCCCTCCAATGTCCCCCATCCCCAATGTCCCCTCCATGTCCCATCATGCTCGGGGATCCAGCCCTCCCAATGTCCCCAATGTCCCCAATGTCCCCCAAGTGCCCCCCAATGTCCCCCATGTCCCTCCCATGACCCCAGTGTCCCCCCCAATGTCTCCCCCATGTCCCCCCCATTGTCCCCAGTGTCCCCACCTGCTCGGGGGGGGGTCCCAGCCCCCCCAGCAGCCGCTCCAGGACGAAGCCCCCGTAGAGCCCCCCCAGCACGGCCAGCAGCTCCCAGGGGGGGCCGTGGGGACCCCCCCCGCCCGTGTCACCCCCCGAGTGCCCGTGGATCCCCAGCGCCTGCGGGGACACGGGGGGGACGCGCGTGGTGGCACCGGTGGCACCTCCCTCCCCTCACACTGTGTGACCCCCCCCCAATGTCCCCCTGTCCCTCCAAATCCCCCCGTGTCCCCCCAATGTCCCCCCAGTCCCCATGTCCCCCCAATGTCCCCCAATGTCCTTCCTGTCCCCGTGTCCCCTGTCCCTCTCTCCCCTCAGTGTGTCCCCAATGTCCCCCCTGTCCCAATGTCCCCCCATATCCCCAAGTCCCCCACCCCCGTCCTTCCCATCCCCCAATGTCCCCCATGTCCCCCATCCCCTTGTCCCGATGTCCCCATGTCCCCCCACATCCTCCCGTGTTCCCCCTTAACCCCCTTTGCCCTCCTTTGTCACCCCCTGTGTCCCTCAATGTCCATTCAATGTCCCCATCCCCTGTTCCTTCATCCCCCCAGGGTGTCCCCCGTGTCCCCCCAATGCCCCCCATGTCCTCCTGTCCCGATGTCCCCAATGTCCCCGATGTCCCCAATGTCCCCGATGTCCCCGATGTCCCCGATGTCCCCACCTGTGGCAGCACGTGCAGCAGCGCGTCCCCGCTGAGCGCCCCGGCCGCCAGCCCGTCCAGCAGGGGGCGCCACCAGCGCCGGGGACAGTGGCGACAGCGGCGACATTGGCGACACCCGGGACCGTGGGGACAGCGGGGACAGCGGGGACAGCGGGGACACAGCACCAGGGCCAGCGCCACCAGCGGCACCAGCGCCAGAGCCAGCGCCGTCAGTGTCCCCAACAAGTACCCTGTGACAGGGACACGGGGTCAGGGACAGGGACAGGGGACAGCAGGGCACTGCCCCAGCCCTGTCCCCATCCCTTTGTCCCCATCCCTGTCCCCTGTTCCTATCTCCTGTCCCCATCCCTGTCCCCTGTCCCCATCCCTTTGTCCCCATCCCTGTCCCCTGTTCCTATCTCCTGTCCCCATCCCTGTCCCCTGTCCCCATCCCTGCCCCTGTCCCATCCCTGTCCCCATCCTGTCCCTGTCCCTTGTCCCCATCGCCATCCCTGTCCCTGTCCCCTGTCCCTCCCTTTCCCTGTCCCCATCCCTGTCCCCATCCCCATCCCCATCCCCTGTCCCTCTCCCTATCCCTGTCCCTGTCCCCATCCCCATCCCTGTCCCTGTCCCCATGTCCCCATGTCCCCATGTCCTCATGTCCCCTGTCCCTTCTCTCTGCTCCTATCCCTGTCCCTGTCTCATCCCTTGTCCCTATGTCTCTGTCCTCAAGTCTCCCATCCCTATCCTCTGTCCCTATGTCCTCTGTCCCTATCCTCTGTCCCTATCCCCAACCCTGTCCCCATCATCCCTGTCCCTGTCCCTATGTCCTATCCCTGTCCCTCATCCTCGCCTCCTGTCCTTATCCCCAAGGTCCCCTATGTCCCTATGTCCTCATGTCCCCATGTCCCCCTGTCCTCTATCCCCTGTCCCCATGTCCCCATGTCCCCATGTCCCCATGTCCCTGTCTCCTATCCCTGTCCCCATGTCCCCATGTCCTCATGTCCCCTGTCCCCATCCCTGTCCCCATGTCCCCATGTCCTCATGCCCCCTGTCCCCATCCCTGTCCCCATGTCCCCGTGTCCCTGTCCCCGCTCACTCTGGCTGCTGCTCAGCTGTCCCGCAGGGTCGGTGCTGTTGGTGGCCGTGGGGACAGTGCCATTGTCACCGCTGTCCCCAGACCAGGGGCTGGGAGCCGTGGGGCCGTGGTGGCTCTCAATGTCCCCAAGGTGGCTCTCAATGTCCCCATGGTGGCTGGCACTGTCCCTGGGGTCAGTGTCACTGTGCAGAGTGTCCATGTCCCCACAGGGGGTGTCGATGTCACTGGTGTCCCCATAGTGCCAGGTGTCAGTGTCCTCACGGTGAGTGTCCGTGTCCCCATAGGGGGCATCAATGTCACCAATGTCCCCACGGTGGCAGTCGGTGTCCCCACGGTGGCCGTCGGTGTCCCCAGTGTCCCCACGATGGCTGTCGGTGAACCCACGGTGGCAGTCGGTGTCCCCACGGTGGCTGTTGGTGTCCCCGCTGTCCCCATGGTGGCCGTCGGTGTCCCCAGTGTCCCCACGGTGGCAGTCGGTGTTCCCACGGTGGCTGTTGGTGTCCCCGCTGTCCCCACGGTGGCTGTCGGTGTCACCGGTGTCCCCACGGTGGCAGTTGGTGTCCCCACACCGGGCTCTGGCCGTGTCCCCGTTGTCCCCAGGGCAGAGGCGGCGGCCGCGCAGCACCAGGAGCCCGAGTGCCACCAGCACCCGCCCTGTCCCCACCCTTGGGGACACCTCGGCGGTGGCTGCCAGCACCCCCCGAGCGTCCACGCAGGCCTGTGACACCCAAAAGTCACCGTGTCACCCTCAGGCCACCCAAATGTCACCGTGTCACCCCCCGAGCGTCCATGCAGGCCTGTGACACCCAAATGTCACCGTGTCACCCTCAGGCCACCCAAATGTCACCACGACACGAGGGGCTGGGCAATGGTGACAGGTGTGTCACCTCCCCGGCGCACATGTGTGACATCTGTCACCTCTCTGTGCCCCACGGCCACCTGTCCCCTCCCCAGGCCACATGTCCCTGCAGCAGTGGCCACGCCCTGTGTCCCCCATGTCCCCTGTGTGTCCCCATGTCCCCACATCCCCTATGTCCTCATGTCCCCCATGTCCTCCACGTCCCCATGTCCCCCCGTGTCCCCTCACCTGGTGGCCGTTGTCACCACGGTAGTTGGGCTCGATGGCCGCCAGCAGCGCAGCCACCTCCTGCAGCCCGGGGCCACCACGGCCAGCGACGGCGACAGTGACATTGCCGGTGACGGTGGTGACATTACCGGTGACATCGGTGGTGACATCGGCGGTGAACTCGCGGTGCAGGGCACGGACCCGGCTGGCCCAGGACCCCGTGGTGGCCCCGGTGTCCCCATCGCTGTCCCCATGGATGTCCCTGTCAGTGTCCCCATCGCTGTCCCCGTCGCTGTCCCCGTTGATGTCCCTGTCAGTGTCCCCATCGCTGTCCCCATGGATGTCCCTGTCAGTGTCCCCATCGCTGTCCCCGTCGATGTCCCCGCAGGCGCCAGGGGGGTCCCCGAGCGTGGCCACCGCGGCCGCCCCCAGCCAGGACAGCTCGGTGGCCTCGAGCCCGGCGGTGCCACCCGGGGCCTTCCTGAGCAGGGACAGCAGGGCTGGCACCGAGGGACACTGCGGGGACAGGGACAGCGTCAGGGGACAGGGGGGACAATGGGTCACGAGGGGACAGGGTGGCACAGGAGGACAGGGGGACAAAGGGACAGGGAGGGACAGGGTGGCACAGGGGACACGGAGGGACAAAGGTCACAGGCAGACATGGCACAGGTGCCACACCCAGTGTGACATGGCAGGCACAGGACAGGTGGCACACCCAGCATGGCACAGGTGGCACAGGGACACACGGGACAGGTGGCACAGCGTGACATGGCACAAATGACCTGACACACGTGGCACAGGTGACATGGCACAGGTGACACGGCACAGGTGCACATGGCATCGCCTGGCACATGGCACAGGTGACACAGCACAGGTGACACACACAGGACAGGCGGCACACATGGCACAGGTGACACAGCACAGGTGACACACACAGGACAGGTGGCACTCATGGCACAGGTGACACAGCACAGGTGACACACACAGGACAGGCGACACACATGGCACAGGTGGCACAGTGTGACATGTCACCCATGAGCCATCACCGCCTGGCACAGGTGACACACCCGGTGCACACGGCACAGGTGGCACAGGTGACACACGGCACAAATGACGCCGCACGAGTGGCACACCTGGTGCACACGGCACAGGTGGCACACGGCACAGGTGACACATGGCACAGGTGGCACTCATGGCCTGGTTCACACAGCACAGGTGACACACACAGGACAGGTGGCACACACGGCACAGATGACACAGCACAGGTCACACACAGCACAGGTGGCACTCATGGCGTGGCACACACAGCACAAGTGACACAGGTGACACACACAGGTGACACAGCACAGGTGACACATGCTGCACACGGCACAGGTAGCACATGGCACCGCCTGGCACGGGTGGCACACATGTGTCACTCATGGCCTGGCACACTTGCCACACCTGGCACAGGTGACACAGGTGACACACCTGACACAGGTGACACAGGTGACACCTGGTGCACACGGCACTCATGGCCTGGCACACAGGTGACACATGGCACAGGTGACACAGGTGACACACATGGCACAGGTGCCACCCCCACCCCCTCCTCCCCCCCCCTCCCCCGCGCGGTGCCAGCCGCACTTTGTCCCCGCTGTCGCTGTGGCTGTGGCAGCGGCGGTGGCTGTCCCCGCTGTCGCTGTCGCGGGCGCGGTCTCACCTCTCCGCACGGCTCGCGCGGGCACTGCGCACGGCCGGCCACCTGCGCCACGAGGGCCCCCAGCGCCCCGCGCGACAATTGTCCCTCGCCCGACGCCACCAGCGCCTCCAGGGCCACCAGGGCCACCTCGGGGTCCCCGCGGGCTCGCGTCCCCGCGGGCGCGGCCAGCGCGGCGGGCAGCGCCAGGGCCAGCAGCAGCCACGGCGCGGCCATGGCGCGGTGACAGCGGCGGTGGCACTGGGGTGACAGCGGTGGTGGCCGCGGTGGCACCGCGGGGCAGCGGGGCTGTAAAACCCGCCCGGGGCCGCGGCCCTGATTGGCCCGGGCTGAGATTGGCCCGGGTTAACGATTCATTCACCCCGCACGGCCCGGCCCGGCCCGCCACGGCCCCGCCACAGCCCCGCGACAGCCCCGCGACAGCCCCGCGACAGCCCCGCGACACCCCCAGGGGACACTCAGCCCCCGGCTCGGCACCGCCGGGACACCGGGGACACCCCTGGGACACCTCAGGGGACACTCAGCCCCCGGCTCAGCACCGCCGGGACACCGGGGACACCTCCAGGACACCCCCAGGGGACACTCAGCCCCCGGCTCGGCACCCCTGGGACATCGGGGACAGCCCTGGGACACCCCTGGGACACCTCAGGGACACCCAATCCCCACCCGGCCACCCCTGGGACATCCTGGGACACTCCCGGGACATCCAATCCCTGCCTGGGCACCCTTGGGACACCCCCGGGACACCAGGGACACCCTTGGGACACCTCAGGGACACCCAACCCCAGTCCAGGCACCCCCGGGACATCGGGGACACCCCTGGGACACCTCAGGGGACACTCAGCCCCCAGCTCGGCACCCCTGGGACATCGGGGACACTCCCGGGACACCTCAGGGACACCCCCGAGGGACACTCAGCCCCCGGCTCGGCACCCCCGGGACACTGGGGTCACCCTTGGGACTTCCCCGGGACAATCTGGGACACTCCAGGGACATCCCCAGGACACCCAATCCCCACCTGGGCACCCTTGGGACATTCCTGGGACATCCTGAGACACTCCCGGGACACCCCAGGGACATCCAGGGACATCCTGGGACATCCAGGGACACCCCAGGGACATCCAGGGACATCCCCAGGACACCCAATCCCCACCTGGGCACCCTTGGGACATTCCTGGGACATCCAGGGACACCCCAGGGACATTCCTGGGACATCCAGGGACACTCCTGGGACATCCAATCCCTGCCTGGGGATTCCTGGGACACCCCTGGGACACCTCAGGGACACCCCCAAGTCACCACCCCCCACCTGGGCACCCTTGGGACACGGCCAGGTCACCCCCCCCCGAGGGCACAGGGACCACCCTGGTTGGGGACAGGGGGACAGGGGCACCCTCAGCCCTGCGCGTGGCACTGGGGGCCGGAGCCGTGGGGTGGCAGTGTCACCCTGTGTCACCCGGGGTGTGGGGGTCACCTTTGGGTGCTGGGGTCACCTCTGGGTTCTGCGGTCACTTCTGGGTGCTGGGGTCACCTTCAGGTGCCAGGGCCACCCCTGTGGTCACTCCTGAGTCCTGTGGTCACCTTCAGGTGCCAGGGCCACCCCTGTGGTCACTCCTGAGTCCTGTGGTCACCTTTGGGTGCCAGGGCCACCCCTGTGGTCACTCCTGAGTCCTGTGGTCACCTTTGGGTGCCAGGGCCACCCCTGTGGTCACTCCTGGGCACTGGGGTCACCTTTGGGTGTTGTCCCTGCCCCTCCCCAGGACAAAGGCACAGCCCAGCACCGGTGACACAGGTGACACTCGTGGCACCCATGTCACCCATGTCGCCCGTGTCACCCATGTCACACACATGTGACGCTTTGCCGCACACCCCGTGCCATCAGGGACCCCCCGGGTGCCACCACGCTGCGCCACGCCCGGTGCCACGCGGCGTCCTGGCACCCCGAGCCGTGTCACTGCGCGGTGTCACCCGGTGCCACCCGGTGCCAGGCTGGAATTTGTCCCCAGAGCCACCTCCTCTCTCCACACGGCCCCGGTGTCACCCTGGGCCACTCCCTCGGCTCCGGCGGGGACACGCGGCTGCTCCGGGGGTGGCAGCGTCACCTGGGGGTGCCAGGCTGTCCCCACCCCCCCTGTGCCACACGGTGCCACCCCAGGGAGGGGCTGGGACCCCCACGAGGTGAGTGACACGACCTGGGGTGGCACTGGGTGGCACTGGGTGTCACACCAGGTCCTGGCTCAGGGTGGCACAGCATGGCACAGTGTCCCCATGTCCATCCCAATGTCCCCATGTCCATCCCAGTGTCCCCAATGTCCCCACATCCATTCCGGTGTCCCCAATGTCCATCCCAATGTCCCCAACGTCCTCATGTCCATCCCCGTGTCCCCAGTGTCCCCAGTGTCCATCCCAGTGTCCCCAATGTCCATCCCAGTGTCCCCAGTGTCCCCAATGTCCCCACATCCATCCCAGTGTCCCCAATGTCCCCACATCCATCCCAGTGTCCCCAATGTCCCCCTCCCGATGTCCCCAAGCTCAGGTCCCTCGGGGACAGGGGGGACGAGGACTTTGCCCCCATGATGTCACCGAGGTGGCACCGGGGGCCTCGTCACACCCGCGCCTAATTAGGGGTAATTAATTAATTAATTAATCGATCCCGAACTTCCTGTCGGTGACAAGGGGACACAGGGGACCTCGGGTGGGAATGGGGGGGGTTTAGTGGGAAATCCAAGGATTTTGGGGGTTTGGGGTAAAAAAAATCCCTTAAACCACGTTTAAATCCCTTAAACCGGGTCTAGAATGCCTCAAACCACGTTTAAATGCCTTAAACCGGGTCTAAACTCCTTAAACTGGGTCTAGAATGCCTTAAACCAGGTCTGAACTCCTTAAACTGAGTCTAGAATGCCTTAAACCACGTATAAATGCCTTAAACTGGGTCTAAACTCCCTAAATTGGGTCTAGAATGCCTTAAACCACGTTTAAATCCCTTAAACCGGGTCTAAACGCCTTAAACTGGGTCAAGATCCTTTAAATGGGGTAAAAAAATCTGTTGAAGTGAGTCAAAATCCCTTAAACCAGGTCTAAATCCCTTAAACATGGCTTAAATCACTTAAACCAGGTTTAAATCCCTTAAACCAGGTCTAAATTCCTTAAATCAGATTTAAATCATTCAAATCAGGTCTAAACCCCTTAAATCAGGCTTAAATCACATCTAAAATCCCTTAAACCAGGTCTAAATCCCTTAAACGTGGCTTAAATCTCTTAAACTGGGTCTAGAATGCCTTAAACCAGGTTTAAATGCCTTAAACCAGATATAAACTCCTTAAACTGGGTCAAAATCCCTCAAACCAGGCCTAAACCCTTTAAATCAGGCTTAAATCACCCAATTCAGGTTTAAATTCATTAAACATGATTTAAATCCCTTAAGCCAGATCTAAATGCCTTAAATTAAGTTTACATGCCTTAAGCCAGATTGAAATCCCTTAATTCAAGTAGAAATCCCTTAAATCGTGCCTAAATCTTCTAATTGACGTCCAAACCCCTTAAACCAGACCTAAATCCATTAAACCAGGCCTAAATCCATTAAACCAGGCCTAAACTCCTTAAATCAAATCAAAATCTCTTAAGACAAGTCATAAATCCCTTAATTTAGGTCTAAATCCCGTAAACCGGGTCTAAACACCTTAAACCAGGCCTAAATCCTTAAATCAGGTCTCCATCATTTAGTTCCGGCCTAAACCCCGTAAACCAGGTTTACATCCCTAAAACCAGGTCAAAATCCCTTATTTTAGGTTCAAAACCTCTTAATTCAGATCTGAACCTCTCGAACCATGTTTCCATGTCTTAAGCCAAGTCGAAATCCCTTAATTCAGGTTTAAATCCCTTAAACCAGGTCTAAATTCCTGAATTTAAGAACCAGCACCGCCTCCAGCTCCGACAGAGCCGCCGCCATGCCGGGATAAACATGGCGGCGTCGCCTGGCAACTGCAGTGATTGACAGGTCCAACAGCCAATCAGCGCTGCGGAAATCAGAAGGTGGACGAAGTGAGCCAATGGGCTGCGGATGTGGAACCGGAACAGGAGGGACTTAGCGGAGAAAGGGATTGTGGGATGGTTAGTTGTACGGACAAATGCCGTACGGCCCCACAGACGCGGCCCTAATTAAGCCACGGCTTTAATTCGGCCACGACAACGCCGGCAGGGCAGGTGATGCCCGGTTCATGGCGGCTCTCAGAGCCTCGCACCCCACAGGGGAACAGGACCGCCGTCAGCTCCGACAATGTCGCCTCCTTCTGTGTCGCCATAGTAGGAATGCAACATGGCGGCGTTGCTTGGCAACCGCTATGACTGACAGTGTGAGGAACCAATCAGCGAGGAGTAGGCGTAGCGGATGAGCCAATCGGCTGTTAGCATTCCCGCAGACAGAGACGGGACAAGCGGAGAAAGGCATTGTGGGAAGGCGGCATTGTACGGAAAACACGCTGTGCGGACGCTCAGACACGGCCCCTGTTAAGCCACGGCTTTAATTAAGCCACGGTAACACTGATAGGGCCGCAGATGCCCCAGTTAAGGCCGCCCACGGGGCCTCGCCCGCCACCGGGACAGGAGCGCCGCCAACTCCGCCACGGCAGCCGCCATGGGGAGATTCAGCATAGCAGCATCGCTTGGCAACCGCTTTGATTGACAGCTCCCACAGCCAATCAGCGCCGAGAAAACTGAGAGGTTGCTTTGAGGAACCAATGGAATGCTGAGAACCGCTGGGATGGGCGTGACATAAGGAGAAAGGGATTGTGGGAAGGCAGAGTTGTACGGAAAACGCAGTGCGGCCCCTCAGACAGGGACGCCGTCTCTTACTGTGCCGCCATAGCAGCGACACAACATGGCGGCGTCGCTTGGCAACTGCATTGATTGACAGCTAAATCAGCCAATCAGAAACCAGAAGCGGAGTGGATGAACCAATGAAATGCCGAGTTCCGTCGGAAAGGGGAGGGACATATTGAAGTCTGTACGGAGAGAGGCGGAAGCGCCGCGGAGCCGCCGGGACCAGGATCGAGACCGGGATTTTCGGGAGTATCTGGATTTTTGGGATTATCGGGATTTTCGGGATCACCGGGAGCGGGATCGTGACCTAGGAGGTGGCCCAGACCCCTCGCGGCTCAGCCGGGGATGTTCCACGGCATCGCGGGCCCGGCCGGGATGGGCGGTGAGAGC
Organism: Eopsaltria australis; assembly: GCA_034509425.1. Classification (NCBI taxonomy): domain Eukaryota; kingdom Metazoa; phylum Chordata; class Aves; order Passeriformes; family Petroicidae; genus Eopsaltria; species Eopsaltria australis. The sequence continues at coordinate 10,492 of JAVTVJ010003135.1, read as the reverse complement.
CGGCAGCGGATCCCGGGATGGGATCCCCGGGATAATCCCGGAATTCCCGGGATGATCCCGGAATTCCCGGTGCTCCCAATCCCCCTTTTAACCCTTCCCTTCCTCCCACGGCAGCGCCCGGGAATAAACCGGAGCTTTATGAGGTGAGTGCGGCTCGGGAATGTCCGGGAACGTTCGGAAATGTCCGGGAACGGCCGAAAATTTCCGGGAAGGTCCGGAAATATCCGAAGATGTCCGGAAATGCCTGGACGTGCCCAGGGATGTCCGGAAATTTCCGATAATGTCCGAAGATTTCCGGAAATACCCGGGAATATCCGGAAATGTCCGAAAATCACCGGATTTTTTTTTTTAACTTTTGGAATTTTTGGGAAATTTTGGGAATTTTGGGGAATTTTGGGAATAGCGGGAATTCCTCTCTTTCCGCAGGAGGTGAAGCTCTACAAGAACGCCCGGGAACGGGAGAAGTGAGTGAGGAAATTCCCGGGGTTTTGGGGAATTTTGGGAATTTTTTGGGGATTTTTTTTTTTTTTGAGGAATTTTGGGATTTTTAAAATTTTTTTTAATTTTTGGGGGATTTTTTGGGAATTTTTTTGGGCATTTTTGGGGGGAATTTTTGGGGGATTTTTTTTGATTTTTTGGGAATTTTTTGCGGGATTTTCTTGGATTTTTTTGGGGAAATTTGGGGAATTTTTAAGGATTTTTGGGGAATTTTCAGGGAATTTTGGGGGAATTTTTTGGGATTTTTTTCGGGAATTTTCAGGGAATTTTGGGGATATTTGGGGGATTTTTGGGGGATTTTTGGGATGGGGATGAAGGGGGGTGGGGTCGGATTTCATCACTCCCAGTCCCTCCCAGTCCATCCCAGTCCATCCCAGTCCCTCCCAGTTGCTCCCAGTCCATCCCAGTTGATCCCAATTCCATCCCAGTCCTCTCCCAGTCCATCCCAGTCCAACCCAGTCGCTCCCAGTATCACATTATCCATGCCATTATCCCATCCCAGTCCCTCCCAGTCCATCCCAGTGACCCATTACCCCACCCCAGTTCCCTCCCAGTCACTCCCAGTCACTCCCAGTCCCTCCCAGTCCATCCCAGTTGATCCCAATCCCCTCCCAGTCCATCCCAGTCCATCCCAGTATCCCCATTATCCAGGTACGACAACATGGCCGAGCTGTTTGCGGTGGTGAAGACGCTGCAGGCGCTGGAGAAGGCGTACATCAAAGACTGCGTGTCCCCCAACGAGTGAGTGCCCCAAAATTCCAAAAAAATTCCCAAAAAATCCTCGAGGGCCCAAAGATTGGGAATTAAAAAAAAAAATTCCTGAAAAATTCCCAAAAAGTTAGGAAAAATTCCGGGAAAATTCGCTCGTTCCATGTCAAAATTCACCAATTCCGATCTTGAAAACTCCCAAAAATCCCCCAGTTTTATCCCTAAATTCCACAATTCCCATCCCAAAAATTCCCAAAAAATTCCCAAAAAATCCTCAAGGACCTAAAGATTGGGAATTCCTCAAAAAATTCCCGAAAAATTCCCAAAAAGTTGGGAAAAATTCTGGGAAAATTTGCTCGTTCCATGTCAAAATTCACCAATTCTGATCTTGAAAACTCCCAAAAATCCCCCAAATCCATCCCCAATTTCCACAATTCCCATCCCAAAAATTCCCAAAAAATTCCCAAAAAATCCTCAAGGGCCTAAAGATTGGGAATTCCTCAAAAAATTCCCGAAAAATTCCCAAAAAGTTGGGAAAAATTCCGGGAAAATTTGCTCGTTCCATGCCAAAATTCACCAATTCTGATCTTGAAAACTCCCAAAAATCCCCCAATTTTATCCCTAAATTCCACAATTCCAGTCCCAAAAATTCCCAAAAAATTCCCAAAAAATCCCCGAGGCCACAAAGATTGGGAATTCCCAAAAAAATTCCCAAAAAATTCCCGAAAAAATTGGGCAAAATTCCCAGAAAATTTGCTCATTCTGATTCTGATCTTCAAAAATCCCAAAAATCCCCCAATTCCATCCCCAAATTCCACAATTCCCATCCCAAAAATTCCCTAAAAATCCCTGAGGCCTCAAAGACTGGGAATTCCCAAAAAATTCCCAAAAAATTGGCCAAAATTCCCAGAAATTTCACTCCCAAATCCCCCAAAACTTCGCTCCCGACTTCCCCAATTCCACCCTAAACCCTTAAAAAATTCCTCAAAAAATTTCCAAAAAAATTCCCAAAAAATTCCCAAAAATCCTTGAGCCCTCAAAGATTGGGAATTTCAGAAAAAATTCCCAAAAAATTCCCCAAAAATTTCAGTCCCAAATCCCCCAAAACTTCGCTCCCGACTTCCCCAATTCCACCCTAAACCCTCAAAAAATTCCTCAAAAAATTCCCAAAAAATTCCCAAAAAATCCCCCAAAATTCCCAAAAATCCCTGAGTCCTCAAAGATTGGGAATTTCAGAAAAAATTCCCAAAAAATTCCCCAGAAATTTCAGTCCCAAATCCACCAAAACTTCGCTCCCGACTTCCCCAATTCCACCCTAAACCCTCAAAAAATTCCCCAAAAAATTCCAAAAAAATTCCCCAAAAATTCCCAAAAAATTCCCAAAAATCCCTGAGCCCTCAAAGATTGGGAATTCCAGAAAAAATTCCCAAAAAATTCCCCAAAAATTTCAGTCCCAAATCCCCCAAAACTTTGCTCCCGACTTCCTCAATTCCACCCTAAACCCTTAAAAAATTCCTCAAAAAATTCCCAAAAAATTCCAAAAAATCCCCAAAAATTCCCAAAAATCCCCAAGGCCCCGAAGAACCAAGAATTCCAGAAAAAATTCCCAAAAATTCCCAAATTTCCAGGTACACAGCCGCCTGTTCCCGGCTCCTGGTGCAGTTCAAGGCTGCCCTCAAGCAGGTCCAGGGCTCCGAAGTTGCCTCCATCGACGAATTCTGCCGGAAATTCCGGGTAAAAATTTGGGAATTCTGGGAATTTTGGGAATTTTTGGGAATTTGGGATGAAATTTGAGGGGTTTGGGGTTGAGATTTGGGAAAAAACTGGGGATTTTTGGGTTTTTTTGGGATGAAATTGGGGGATTTTTTGGGGGATGGGATTGGAGAATTTGGGGAATTTTTTGGGGAATTTTTTGGGATTTTTTCAGGATTTTTTTTTGGGAATTCATAATGTCCGGGGCCTTGGGGATTTTTTTGGGAATTTTTTGGAATTTTTGGGGAATTAAATTTGGGAATTTTTGGGGGGATTTTTTAGGATTTTTTAGGGATGGAATTGGGGAAAGTTTGGGAAATTTTTGGAATTTTTGGGGAAATAAATTTGGGAATTGTTGAGGGTATTTTTTAGGGATGGAATTCGGGAATTTTGGGAATTTTTGAGGATGGGATTGTGGAATTTTGGGAATTTTTGGGGGAATTTTTTTGAATTTTGGGGGAATTTTGGGGAATTAAATTTGGGAATTTTTCCAGGGATTTTTTAGGGATGGAATTGGGGAAAGTTTGGGAATTTTTTTGGATTTTGGGGGGATTTTTTTCAGGAATTCCGAATCTTTGGGGGCTCAGGGATTTTTGGGAATTTTTGGGGATGGAATTGGGGAATTTTTGGGGATGGAATTGGGGAATTTTTGGGAATTTTTGGGGATGGAATTGGGGGATTTTGGGGGATTTTTTTGGGAATTTTTTGGGATTTCTGGGGGATTTTTTCCAGGAATTCCCAATCTCTGGGGCCTTGGGGATTTTTTTGGGAATTTTTTAGGAATTTTTTGGGAATTTTTTGAGAATTTTTGGGAATGGTATTGGGGAATTTTTGGAATTTTTAAGAGGATTTTTTAGAATTTTTTGGGGAATGGGATTGGGGGATTTTTGGAAATTTTTGGGAATTTTTGGGAATTTTTGGGAATTTTTGGGCAAGGAATTGGGGATTTTTGGAAATGGAATTGGGGAATTTTTAGGAATTTTTGAGGAATTTTTTGGGAATTCTTGGGGATGAAATTGGGGGATTTTTGGGAATTTTTGGGAATTTTTGGGGATGGAATTGGGGGATTTGTAGGAATGATTGGAAATTAAATTGGGAATATTTGGGAATTGAATTGGGAGAATTTTTGGGAATTTTGGAGGATGAAAGTGGAATTTTGGGAATTTTTGGGGGTATTTTTTGGAATTTTTGGGGAAGAAAATGGGGAATTTTCTGGAATGAATTCCAGATTTTTGGGAATTTTTGGGAATTCAATTGGGGGATTTTTGGGGATGGAATTTTGGGATTTTTTGGGATGGAATTGGGGAATTTTGAGGTTTTTGGGGGGGGATTTTGGGGTTGAAATTTGGGAATTTTTTGGGGGGAAATTTCTGGGAATCCGGGACTGAAATGGGTTGGGACTTCCGGGAAATCTTGGGAATTTTGGGGGTTTTTTGGGAATTCTGGGGATTTTTTGGGAATTTTGGGAATTTTCTGCTGGCTTGGCCATGGATGAAATCGATGGATTTGGGGGTGAAATTTGGGATTTTGGGGGCATTTTTGGGGGGATTTTTGTGGGAATTTCGGTCCCAAAGATTGGAGGGCGATGGGAAATTTGGGAATTCTGGGAAATTTGGGAATTTTTTGGGAATTGCCAGCTGGATTGCCCCCTGGCCATGGAGAGGATCCGTGAGGATCGACCGATCACCATCAAGGACGACAAAGGGAACCTCAACCGCTGCATCGCTGACATCGTCTCTGTAAGGGAATTCCGGGAATTTCCTGGGAATTCTGGGGTGTTTGGGGATTCTGGGAATTCCAGGAACGTTTGGAGATTTTTTCGGATTTTTTTGGGAATTTTTTTGGGATTTTTGGGGAATTTTTGGGATTTTTTTGTGGATTTTTTTGGATTTTTTTATAGATTTTTAGGGGATTTTTAGGGGATTTTTGGGGAATTTTTTTGGAATTTTTAATGGTTTTTTTGAGATTTTTTGGGGTTTATTTTGGGATTTTTTGAGGAATTTTTTGGGATTTCTTTGTGGATTTTTTCATTTTTTATGTGTTTTTGGAGATTCTTGGGGGGATTTTAAACAGGAATTTTTAAAGAATTTTTATGAGTTTCTTGGAGATTTTTTGGGAGTTTTTTGGGAATTTTTTCAGAATTTTTGGGGATTTTTAATGGTTTATTGGAGATTTTTGGGGGGATTTGTTGGGGGATTTTTGGGGATTTTTTTGGATTTTTTGTGAAATTTTTTGGAAGATTTTTTGGAAATTTTTTGTGGATTTTTTGGGATTTTTAATGGGGTTTTTTTGAGATTTTTGGGGGATTTTTTCGACAATTTTTGGGGGATTTTTGGGGATTTTTTTGTGGAATTTTTTGGAGGATTCTTTCGGGATTTTTTTTCTGGAATTTTTCTGGAATTTTTTGTGATCTTTCTGGAATTTTTTGGGATTTTTTGGGGAATTTTTGGAAGATTTTTTGGGATTTTTTTGTGGGTTTTTTTGGATTTTTAATGGGTTTTTTTGGAGATTTTTAGGGGATTTTTTCGAGGATTTTTGGGGAATTTTTGTGGGATTTTTTTGGGGATTTTTGGGTATTTTTTGTGGATTGTTTGGGAATTTTTTGGAGATTTTTCATGTCTTTTTGGAGATTTTTTGGAGAGTTTTGAACAGACATTTTTGACGGATTCTTTGGGATTTTTTTTTTTGTGGATTTTTTTGGGGTATTTTTTGGGAGATTTTTATTTTGGGAATTTTTTTGGGATTTTTAATGTATTTTTTGAGATTTTTTTGGGGGATTTTAAAGGGGAATTTTTGAGGAATGTTTTGGGATTTTTTTGGGGAATTTTTTGGGAATTTTTTTGGGATTTTTAATGTATTTTTGGAGATTTTTTGGGGGATTTTAAAGGGGAATTTTTGAGGAATGTTTTGGGAATTTTTGGGGGATTTTTTTGGGAATTTTTTTGGGATTTTTATGTTTTTTTGGAGATTTTTTGGGGGATTTTAAAGGGGAATTTTTGAGGAATTTTTTGGGAATTTTCTTGGGATTTTTAATGTTTTTTTGGAGATTTTTTGGGGGATTTTAAAGGGGAATTTTTGAGGAATGTTTTGGGAATTTTTGGGGGAATTTTTTGGGATTTTTTTGGGGATTTTTAATGTATTTTTGGAGATTTTTGGGGGGATTTTAAAGGGGAATTTTTGAGGAATGTTTTGGGATTTTTTTGGGGAACTTTTTGGGAATTTTTTGGGGATTTTTAATGTATTTTTGGAGATTTTTGGGGGGATTTTGGAGGGATTTTTTCAGATTTTTGTTTGATTTTTTCAGGGTTTTTTGGAGAGATTTTTACAGAATTTTTTGAAAAGATTTTTGGGGATTTAAAATTTTTTTCTCAGGATTTTTTTTTATTTTTGGGAGGAATTTTTTTATTTGTTGGGGAATTTTTTTTGGATTTTCTTGAGATTTGGGGGGATTTTTTAAAACTGAACTTTTTTTGACATTTTTGGGAATTTTTTTCAAATGTTTTGAGATTTTTTCCACGATTTTTTTTTGATTTAAAAGAATTTTGGAAGAATTTTTAAAGGAATTTTTGGGCGTATTTTTGAGGATTTTTGAAGGAATTTTTTTAGAAGATTTTGGGGATCTTTTGGGATCTTGGGAGGATTTTTGAGAATTTTTTTGAGGAATTTCTGGGAACTTTCTTTTGGGAATTTTTTGAGGTTTTTTGGGGGGATTTTTTGGGAATTTTTTTGGAATTTAAAATGATTTTTTGGGAATTTTTTGGGGAATTTTTGGGAATTTTTTTAGGAATTTTTTGGAGTATTTATAAAGGTTTTTTTGGTGGATTTTGGGAATTTTTTTGGGATCTTGGGGGGATTCTTGAGGATTATTTTTTTAGGATTTTTTGGATTTTTTGGGGAGAATTTTTTGAGATTTTTGGGGGGAATTTTTGGGATTTTTTTTTTTAATTTAAAAATTTTTTTTTGAGATTTTTGGGAATTTTTTGGGATTTTTTGGGAATTTTTTTGGAATATTTTTGAGGATTTTAAAAGGATTTTTTGGCAGATTTTGGGAATTTTTGGGGGGAATTTTGAGAATTTTTTGGAGGATTTTTTTTTTATTTTAGAAGGGATTTTTTTGGGAATTTTTCGGGATTTGGGATGGGGCTGATCCCAAATTTTCTGCTTTTCCCACAGCTTTTCATCACGGTGATGGACAAACTGCGCCTGGAGATCCGAGCCATGGATGAGGTGAGAATTCCCAAAAATCCCTGAAATTCCATCCCCAAAAATTCCCAACTCCATTCCCAAAAATCCCCCAATTCCATTCCCAAAATTTCCCAAAAATCCCTAAAAAATTCCACAAAAAAATCCAAAAAGTCCCCAAAAATCTTCAATTCCATTCCCAAAAATTCCCAATTCCATCCCCAGAAATTCCCCAAAAATCCCAAAATTCCATCCCCCAAAATTCCCAAAAATCCCTCAGTTCCATTCCTAAAAATCCCCTAATTCCACTTCCAAAATTCCCAAAAAATTCCTAAAAGATTCCCCAAAATTCTTCAATTCCATTCCTAAAAATTCCTCAATTCCATTCCCAAAAATCCCCTAATTCCATTCCCAAAATTACCCAAAAATTCCCAAAGAATTCCACCAAAAAAATCCAAAAAATTCTCCAAAATTGTCCAATTCCATTCCCAAAAATCCCCTAATCCCATCCCCAGAAATTCCCCAAAAATCCCAAAATTCCATCCCCCAAAATTCCCAAAAATCCCCCAATTCCATTCCTAAAAATCCCCTAATTCCACTCCCAAAATTCCCAAAAAATTCCTAAAAAATTCCCCAAAATTCTCCAATTCCGTTCCCAAAAATTCCCCAATTCCATTCCCAAAATTCCCCAAAAATTCCCAAAGAATTCCACCAAAAAAATCCAAAAAATTCTCCAAAATTCTCCAATTCCATTCCCAAAAATCCCCTAATCCCATCCCCAAAAATTCCCAAAAAATTCCCCAAATCCCCCAATTCCATCCCCAAAATCCCCTAATTCCATCCCCAAAATTCCCCAAAAATTCCTAAAAAGTTCCTCATAAAATTCCAAAAAAATCCCCAAAATTCCCCCAATTCCATTCCCAAAAAATCCCCAAAAAATCCCAAAGAATTCCACAAAAAAAAAAAAAATCCCCAAAATTCTCCAATTCCATTCCCAAAAATCCCCTAATTCCATTCCCAAAAATTCCCAAAATTCCCCAATTCCACCCCCAAAAATTCACAAAAAAATCCAAAAAATTCCCAAAAATCCCTCAATTCAATCCCCCAAAAATTCCCCAATTTCATCCCCAATTATTCCCAAAAAATTCCCAAAAACCCCAAAATTCCATCCCCAAAAATCCCCAATTCCATTCCCAAAAAAATCCCCAAAATCCCCCAATTCCATTCCCAAAATTCCCCAAAAATTCCCAAAGAATTCCACAAAAAAAATCCAAAAAATTCCCCAAAATTCCCCAATTCTATCCCCCAAAGATTCAAAAAAATTCCCCAATTCCACTCCCAGAAATTCCCAAAAATCTCTCAATTCCATTCCCAAAAATTCCCCTAAAATCCCTGAATTCCATCCTAAAAATTCCCAAAATTCCATCCCTAAAACCCCTCAAAAATCCCCAAAAAATTCCACCAAAAATTCCCAAAAAACTCCCAAAAATCCTCTAAAAATTCAAAAACCAAAAGAAATTCCCAAAATAGTCCCAAAAAATCCCCAAAAAGCAAAAAAAATCCCTCAAAATCCCCAAAAAAATTCCATTAAAAATTCCACAGAAAATCCCAAAAAATTCCACTAAAAATCCCCCCCCAAAAAAAAACCCCACAAAATAAAAAAATACCAAAAAATTCCCAAAAATTCCCAGAATTCCCAAAATATTCCTGAAATTCCCAGATCCAACCTGAGCTTCCCAAAAATCCCAATTTCACTCCAAAACCCTCAAAAATTTCCCCCAAAATCCCAAAAAAATCCTCAAAAAAATCCCCAAAAAACCCCTAAAAAATCCAAAAAAGTCCCCAAAAAATCTCAAAAAATTCCCAAAAATTCCCAAAAAATTCCCAGAATTCCCAAAAAATTTCTGGAATTCCCAGATCCAGCCAGATTTGCGGGAGCTGATGGAGACCATGACCAGGATGAGCTCCCTGCCCCCGGATTTTGAGGGACGCCAGAAGGTGAACCAATGGTGAGAGAGCAAAAATTCCCAAAATTTTGGGAATTTTGAGGGATTTTGGGGAATTTTGGGGAATTCTGGGAATGGGAGATTTGGGAGTGAAATTTTGGGGGGTTTTGGGAATTTTTGGGATTTTTTTGGGGATTTGTGGAAGAATTTTTAGGCAATTTTTTTGGAATTTTTGGGGAATATTTGGGAATATTTTGGGAATTTTTTTTTTAATCTAAGGAATTTTGGGGGAATTTTTTGGGAGTTTTGAGGATTTTTCCATGAATTTTTTGGGAATTTTTTGGATTTTTTTTCAGATTTTTCAGGGATTTTTCTGGCAATTTTTTGGGAGTTTTTTGGAATTTTTTTTTCAGATTTTTCAGGGATTTTTCTGGGAATTTTTTGGGAATTTTTTGGAATTTTTTCGTATTTTTTGGGGGAATTTTGGGAGAGATTTTTGGAATTTTTATGGAATTTGGAGGGACTTTTGTGGGAATTTTCTGGGGATTTTTTGGGGAATTTTTATGGCATTTTTGGGGAGTTTCTTGAGATTTTATGGGAAATTTTTTTGGGAATTTTTTTTTAATCTTTGGAATTTTAGGGGAATTTTTTGGGAATTTTGAGGATTTTTCCAGGAATTTTTTGGGAATTTTTTGGATTTTTTTTTCAGATTTTTCAGGGATTTTTCTGGGAATTTTTTGGGAATTTTTTGGAATTTTTTCGTATTTTTGGGGGGAATTTTGGGAGAGATTTTTGGAATTTTTAGGGAATTTTGGAGGGACTTTTGTGGGAAGTTTCTGGGGATTTTTTTTGGGAATTTTTATGGCATTTTTGGGGAGTTTCTTGAGATTTTATGGGAATTTTTTCTGGGAGTTTTTTGGGAATCTTTTTGATTCTTTTGGGAATTTTGGGGGGATTTTTTTTTTTATTTTTTCCGAATTTTGGGAGGATTTTCTGAGGATTTTGGGGAATTTTTTAGGAGTTTTGGGGAGATTTTTTGTCAATTTTGGGGGGATTTTTGGGGGAATTTTTTGTGATTTCAGGAGAAAATTTTTCTGGGATTTTTTGGGAATTTTGGGAGATTTTTTTGGGATATTTTTGGGGAAATTTTTTTGGTGATTTTTTGGGAATTTTTGGGGGATTTTTTGGGAATTTTTAGGATTTTTTTGGGATTTTTTGGGGGGATTTTGGGGGGGATTTTCTGTGGATTTTGGGGATTTTGGGGGGGATTTTTTTAGGATATTTTAGGTGATTTTTTCCGGGAATTTTCAAGGAATGTTGGTGATGTTTTGGGAATTTTTGGGGGATTTTTTGGGATTTTTCTGGGAATTTTTGGGGGGATTTTGGGGGGGATTTTCTGTGGATTT